>MCJB01052097.1:0-29096 GCA_002018475.1 Nicotiana obtusifolia | reverse complement strand
GAATAAAAATAAGCATCCCCAATGCTTAACAAAATAAGAGTAAAGGAAGGGTCAGAGTGAAAAAAACTCCCTATGGCTCTGTGGCCATCTCTGTGTCCCCAGCAGTGGCACTAACCTCAGCCTCATCCAACTGGATCTCATCAGTATCAACTTCAGGAGTGGCTGGGTTAGTGAATATCTGCGTACTACCTCGGCAGTGTCAGCAGCAATGTCTGGCTATTCAGACTGGCCAGCTGGTGCTATATGTGCTGTAGGATCTGGGCCTAGATGGTGCTGGTCAATCAACATGTCAAATGGAATGTCTCCGGCTGCTGCAAGCTTGGTCACCTGTCTCCGGAGCTTGTCCACTATCTTCTTGGAGGCCTGGGACTTCTTCATCTTCTTCACTTCCTGTCCTAGCTCTTCTATTACTGACCCATGATGCACCATAGTGGCCATAATTGTGTTCTGATTCTAGAAGAGCTTCTTCAAAGTTTCTTCAACTATAGGGGGAATCAGGGGTGCCGGGATGGATGAATGTGCTGCAACATGACTGGATATGTCAGACAGCTTCGTAGTAGCTATCTGCATCCAGTTGTTGAGGCTCGCCAGTGTCTAGAAGACTCGCAGTGCAGATAGTGGAGTAGTGGACGGTGAAAGGCACTGAGGCTGAAAGTGGGGGCATAGCTGCTGCACGGGCTAAAGGATCTACTAAAGTGGATGGCATGTCAGCTGTCTCTGCAGCTACCACCGATGACTCATCAAACTGGTAGTCGGCTGACCCTTTTTCTTAGGGTTGTGTGCATCCATTAGAGAATACCATGAGAAGGGCTTCTTAGCCCGAACCTTTGTATCAAAATCTCTTGGCTCCACCGGTGCATCCATAAGATACTCAGTAATGATGTTGGGATACGGATAGGAGGTATCAGCTTTCCTGGCGACCACAGATATGTCGGCTGACATCACGGCACCCACATTGATCAAGTACCCGGCCATGATGGAGGCGACTAGAACTGCCCGCGGGATAGGAAGAATTGTTTCATTCTGGCACCGGTCTAGTTTACTGCAGACAAAGGTTTGCCATCCCTTCGCCTCAAAGTTTAGGTTGTTCCGCTAAATAGGAACCCCTGCTGTGATCCATGGAGGTGGTGGCCTCGGAGCTGCAAGAATCTCATCTAGCCATGGGCGAGCTGTATCTCCCGTTGCCAGCTTCTCCAAGTACTGTGCAGGCTCAACATCATCAAACTCTAAGTAGGTGTTCAATGAGTGCTGATCAAGCCACACCTTCAGATTCCTCACTTTGGTCACTTTTGTCCCTTTCTTTATGTGCACCACATTGGCGTAGAACTCTCGGACAAGATACTCTTTTGCATCCACTACGCTCTGGGTCAACCAACTCCACCCTCTTCCGCTCTCGGAACTGCCTCAAGACTGTCGGACTGTACTTTACAAGGTCTTTCAGTTGGAACTGTCGCTCAAGAGTGAGCGACCTCACTGGCCACCACCCACAGAAACCTGCAAAGGCAGCCAGACTGACGAATTAGTCCTCCCATAACTCTTTCTTCTTCGACCGCTCAAGGGCGGCAACTATAGTATCTCCCCCTCGGCCATCATCCGGAATATCATCAACTTTAGCCGTTGGTGCCTCAGAGACAGGTGTAGAGGAGGGCTCGGAAGCCTGGCTGGCACTCCGAACCCTCGGAGTTGCTATGTGATGTCGAAGGCTTGTCCCAGAGTTGATACCTTCCCAGTTGCTTTAATTGTACAGCCTGCTGTTCTTGAACTGAGTTGCCCTCAGATGCTTCCCTAGATGGGGATTAAGAGCTGGAATCGGAGGGCTCTGGATTTCTTCCTCGGCTGGCTGAAGCCTTCTTTGTGATTATTTTTTGGAGGGCGAGGAGTAACGTACTTTTGCCTTGGCCCCTGGAAAGTTCACCCCTCCCCTTTGAAGTATCACCTCTGCCTCGTGATCTAACCATTGTCTGTACCAAGCAAAAGCAAGTGTCAGTTGTAATTCAAGTACAAACATACAAGAACACACCAATGAAATAGTGAACAGCCAAGTGTAAAACATGTTTGCAGGGTAGGGGAGTTCGGTTCGTAGAGTAATCATTACGGCCGCAGGTTGGGCATTGCGGACCGCACAATTTTTAGCACGGCTGCAGAATTGGAGTGTGGTCCGCACACTTTTTATCGCGGCCACACATAAGATACTACCAAAATGCCAACTCTCTGATGATAGAGAGTGGACTGTTTTGCGGTCGCAACCACTTTTCTGCGGCCGCGATGGGATTTCTGCGGTCCGCACAATTTTCATTGCGGCTGCAGAATCAGTCTTAACTAAGGTACTCTTATCTCAACTTTTGCGGACCACACGATTTCATGTGTGGCCACATATTTCAAAACAAAAATGATTTGAGTTCTAGGGTTTACAATTTTTCACAAATTTGACATAGTGTTAACATTTAAGCATGAAAATCAATTCACCCATTCTCCTTAGAGCAACTACCAGTTGACCCACTACAGATTTAACCCCACATGATTGTAAAATTGAATTCTACTGACAAATGGCCTAAAACTAACTAACAAATTGTAAAATAAACTAAAAATTAAAAAATTCTACAAGTACTTGAGGCATACCAGATATGAAGTAGTGCAAATGAGTAATCACAGATGTTGATTGTGTGTGGCAGATGATTTAATAGATGATTTCAATATTTTAGATTTGTGAGTGCTCAGAGAGGGAAAAAAATGAACAGTGGCCCTAGGTCAACTATATATACTGGACGGTCTTACTAAGGGACAAAGGGATGAGTGTGGCCGCAAAATTCCTACTGCGGTCCGCACTCTGTTACCTGGGGCTTAAAAGCCCTTGCTAATCTGCGGTCTGCAGAATTTGTAGCGTGACAGCAGATTTTTGTTGCGGACCACAGATTTTGATGTGCGGCCGCACTTTAGCCATTTCTATGACAAACTAACTTCAGAGAGTTAGCATTTTTTCCTTTCAATTTGTGCGGTCTACACTGTAATAATGCAGCCGTAGTTCCCTTTTGCTGTACCAATCACAATTGTGCAGTCCGCACAATGTACATGTGGTCTGCACTTCTTTCCATACTTAGCTAATTTTCTGGACACAGTTCTTGTAAAGTACATTCATCCTGCAACGCACTTCAAATCCAGTTAGTAAAAAATAACATCTACCTACAAAAGAAGAACAGAAAAGAAAAAGAAACATGGGTTGCCTCCCAAGAAGAGCCTGATTTTAACGTAAGGGCACGATGCAGATTACCATCATTTGAAATGAATAACTGCCACCAAGTGGCCATCATCAACCTTTTCCCAAATAATGCTTCACCCGGTGACCATTGACTCGGAATACCTCATCATTTTTTGTTCTTCAAGTCCAAAGCACCAGAAGGTGTCGCACCCACAATTTCAAAGGGACCACTCCACTTAGATTTCATCTTTCCGGAAAACATCTTCAACCGTGAGTTGAACAACAAAACAAGATCGCCCACCTTGAACTCCTTGTTTCTAATATATTTGTCATGAAGGTACTTCATCTTTTCTTTTTACAAGGACGAACTTGCATATGCATGGTACCGGAACTCATCCAATTTATTCAAATGTGCAACCTGCAAGTTAGTGGCTGCATCTCAATCAAGATTCAACTTCTTTAAAGCCCCCATAGCTTTGTGCTCAAGTTCTACCGGAAGATGACAAGCTTTTCCAAACACCAAGCGGTATGGAGACATCCCGATAGGAGTTTTGAAAGCAGTCCGATAAGTCCATAGTGCATTCACTGTTTTGGACAAGATACTCTTTATCTCCCGGTTGAAAACTTCCACTTGACCGCTAGCTTGTGGATGATAGGGAGTCGTAACTTTATGAGTAACTCCATACTTGCCAAGCAAAGTGTCAAAAGCCTTGTTGCAAAAATGCGACCCGCCAATCGCTTATGATAGCCCGCGGAGTACCAAATCTTGTGAAAATATTCTTCTTCAAGAACGCCACCACACTCCTCACTTCATTGTTGGGTAGAGCAATGGCCTCAATCCATTTAGACACATAATCAACCGCGACCAAGATAAAGGTGTTTCCACAAGAACTCACAAAAGGACCCCCATGAAGTCAATACCCCACACATCAAAAAGATATCAATCTCCAAAATGATAGTGAGAGGCATTACATTCTTCTTCAAGATTCTACCGGCCTATTAGCATTCATCACATCTTTTCACCATATCACTTGCATCTTTGTAAAGAGTGGGCCAATAAAAGCAGCAACTTAGCACTTTGGCTGCGGTTCTTGCTCCGCCATGGTGACCACCATAAGGCGAAGAATGGCAAGCTTCAAGAATAACATTTCGCTCTTCATCTGGTACACATCTCCTAATTACCCCATCCGTACAAATTCGAAAAAGGTATGGCTCATCCCAATAATAATCTTGACAATCCCATTGAGCTTCTTTTTTTGATTTGAAGAGAAATCATCGGGGATGATTCCACACACAAGGAAGTTTGCTAGATCCGCGAACCATGGCACCTCCTTCATTGAAATAGCCAAGAGTTTCTCGTCAGGGAAGCAGTCATTGATTTCAAGTCCATCATGCGGCCTCCCCTCCTTCTCCAAACGAGACAAGTGGTCCACCACTTGATTTTATCTCCCTTTTCGATCTTGGATGTCAATATCAAACTCTTGCAACAATAACACCCATCTTATCAACCAAGATTTTGAAACTTTCTTGCTCACAAGATAGCGAAGTGCCGCATGATCCGTATGAAAAATAACCTTAGGACCCATCAAGTATGAGCGGAACTTCTCAATTGCAAACATAATGGCAAGGAGCTCTTTCTTTGTAACGATGTAATTGACTTGGGCATCATTCATGGTCTTACTAGCATAGTAGACCGGATGAAAACCTCGTTGATGCGTTGCCCCAAAACTGCTCCAACCACTACATCACCAGCATCGCACCTGAGCTCAAAAGAAATACTCCAATTAGGAGCGGTGATAATGGGAGTAGTTGTCAACTTGAACTTTAGAAATTCAAAGGCTCTCGTGCAATCATCATTGAAGTGAAACTTAACATTTTTCTCTAACATCTTGCACAATGGGTTCACCACTTTAGAAAAATCCTTTATGAAGCGTCGGTAGAACCCCGCGTGACCCAAGAAACTTCGGACGCCTTTCACCGATGTTGGAGGTGGAAGTTTAGAAAGCACCTCTATCTTCTCTTTGTAGACCTCTATGTCATTCTTTGAAATCTTGTGGCCAAGGACAATGCCTTCCTCGACTATGAAATGGCATTTCTCTCAATTCAACACCAAGTTCGCTTCTTCAGACCTTGCCAATACTCTATCCAATTTAGCCAAACAATCATTAAATAAATCCTCGACTACCGAGAAGTCATCCATGAATACTTCAAGGTAGTCCTCTACCATATCGGTAAAGATCGTCATCATACACCTTTGAAAAGTAGTCGGTGCATTGCATAAGCCAATGGAATCCGCTTGAAAGAAAAAGTGCCATAGGGACATGTGAAAGTTATTTTCTCTTGGTCTTCCAGGGCAATAAGGATTTGGTTATAACCTAAATATCCA
This sequence comes from Nicotiana obtusifolia, assembly GCA_002018475.1. Lineage (NCBI taxonomy): Eukaryota > Viridiplantae > Streptophyta > Magnoliopsida > Solanales > Solanaceae > Nicotiana > Nicotiana obtusifolia. Next base: position 23,514 of record MCJB01052097.1, on the reverse strand, counting down.
TCTAGAAAGCAATAAAAAGCATGGCCAGCCAACCTATCAAGCATTTGGGCAAGGAAGGAAAGTGAAAAATTGTCTTTCCTCGTGACTTTGTTTAGTTTATGATAGTTCATACACACTCTCCATCCGATCACTGTTCTTGTAGGAATAAACTCGTTTTTGTCATTGGTGACCACTGTTATGTCCCCCTTCTTTGGGACACATTGCACTGGAGAAGTCCACGAGCTGTCGGAAATACGGTAGACAAGGCATCTAACCACTTGATGATCTCCTTTTTGACCACGTCTTGTATGGCTTCATTGAGTCTCTTTTGATGTTCAATGAATGGTTTGGCATCTTCCTCCAAGTTAATATTATGCATGCAAAATGCGGGGCTTATTCCCCAAATGTCTGCCAAAGTCCACCCAATAGCTTTCTTCCTCTTGTGGAGCACCGCCAATATAGATTCAACCTGCACGTTAGTCAAACAAGAGAAAAGAATAACCGGAAAAGTAGAACAAGGGCCAAGAAATTCATACCTATGATGTGGAGGCAATGGCTTCAACTCTAAGGTAGGAGGCTCTTCAATTGAAGGCCTTTGTAAGAGGAGTTTTCCTATTTTCAAGATCCAAGGAAAGTTTTCGGGGTGCATAGTTGTACAACCTCATTCCTTGCAAAGAATTCACACATTCCATGAAGCCATCCATCTCGTCATCATCAAAGTTGAGCAAGACGGACTCCAACATATCACCCACATTAATCGTGGAACTTGTATCATCAATAATCACATCGGTCACCAAGTCCACAAAAGAACACACTTCATTGCTATTCGGTTGCCGCATAGATTTGCACACATGAAACACCACCTTTTTATCACCCACCCGGAAAGTGAGTTCTCCGGCTTCCACATCAATAAGAGCCTTCCCCATAGCAAGGAAAGGTCTTCCAAGAATAATCGGCACCTCATAGTCCACTTCACAATCAAGAATAACAAAATCCGCCAGGAGAATGAACTTATCAACACAAACCAATACATCTTCAATCACTCGAACGGTCTCTTCGTTGTACGATCGGCCATTTGTAAGCTTGTAGATGTGGGTCTTGGTTGCCCAATTCCCAAGGTCTTGAAAACTGAATAGGGCATCAAATTGATACACGCCCCAAGATCACAAAGAGCTTTAGCAAACTCGGCACTTCCAATGGTACAATGGATTGTGAAAGCACCGGGATCTTCCAATTTATAAGCCACCGAATGCACAATTGCACTCAGTTGATGAGTGACTTTGATAGTTTCAAATTCATTGACCGCTTTTTTGTCACAAAATCCTTCATAAATTGTGCATAACCGGGCATTTTCTCCAAGGCTTCAACTAATGGCACATTTATCGAGAGACTCTTCATCATGCCAATGAACTATTTGAATTGGTTCTCGCCATTTTGCTTGGCGAGCCTTTGAGGATATGGAGCAGGTGGCTTAGGCAAAGGTGCCTTAGCCTTTTGCACTACTGGTTCTAGTATGTCAATAACAAGATCCCAAGACGGGTTCACTTCCTCTTGAGTCTCTTCCACCGTGTCATCAATATCAATCTGCAGCTCATCATTTGTTTGCACCACATTGTTCGGGATCTCTTCTTCTTCTACCACTTTCTCATCATCTACAAATTGCCATTGACATGACGCTGGTGCATTCCCACCTCTTCCACTTCTTGTAGTAACGGTCATGGCATGTCCCGTATAGTTTCCATCATTTGGGTTCACCACCGTGTCACTTGGTAGTGCCCCCTTAGGACGAGAATTTAAAGCTTGAGAGATTTGTCCCATTTGTACTTCTAAGTTACGGATTGAGGTGTTGTGTGAAGCAAGTTGAGCATCAAAATCAGCATTCTTCTCTATCATCTACTTGAACATGTTCTCAATACGGCTCATTTCATTGTTGGAAGAACTAGGACCATGGGAAGGATAAGGAGGTGGGTTGCTCGGTTGTTGATACATCGAGGGCCTTTGAGAATCCGACCCTTGATTTCCTTGATTGTTATTCCACCCACCTTGATTGTTGCCTCCCGCCTTGGTTATTGTTGTTATGCCAATTCCCTTGATTATTGCCACCACTCCAATTACCTTGATTGTGAGAATTCCAATTGCCTTGATTATTTTGAGGTCTCCATTGTTGTTGGGCTAGGGCCTTGGTAGATGTTTCTTTGCCCTTGAAAGTTGTTTACATATTGGACCTCCTCTTCTTGGTCATTGTAAGAGTCATCTTGATCAAATCCATTATCATCTTGCACAAAATTGTCGACTCTTTGTTGCACTTGTGGACTTCTTGTTCTTCGCTTGTTCACCATCATACTTACTCCCTCCATTGCATTGACTTGCCTCAGGTTTTGCACTTGTTGAAGTTGAGCCTTTGCCAATTGGTTTATAGTGGTGGTCAACTCGGCTACGGCTTGTCCATGGTCATGCAACTCTTTGTGAAGAAGAATCACATTGGGATAACCTTGTGGAACATTAGCCTGAGATTGCCACACCGATGAAGTATCCGCCATCTCATCCAAGATATCACATGCCTCCACATACGGTGTCGTCATGAAGTTCCCACCGGCAAGTTGATTCACTACACATTGGTTAGTTTTATTGATCCTCCGATAAAAAGTTTGTTGAATCATGTTTTCTGTCATATCATTGTTGGGGCACTCTTTCACTATTGTTCTATACCTTTCCTATATCTCGTGTAGTGGTTCATTGGGCTCTTGCTTGAATGCTAGAATTTCATCCCGAAGAATAGCCATGTGCCTGGGAGAGAAGTACTTAGAAATAAATTTCTCCGCTAATTCATCCCAAGTATGAATGGAATAATTTGGCAAATGTTCCAACCAATCTAAAGCTTTTGCCCAAAGAGAGAGAAGGTAAAAAGCCTTAGCCTCAAAGGATCCTCGGACACATTTGTTTGTTTACTCCACCAATACGTATCTACGAACCCCTTCAAGTGTTTGTATGTATTTTGACCTGGTGCACCAATGAAGAACCCTTGTTGCTCGAGCAAAGTGAGCATCACGTTGTTTATTTGAAAGTTGCCCGCCCTAATATGGGGAGGGACTATTGCACTTGCATACGCTTCATTCGGCAACACCCAGTGTGGAATCGCTCGTGGTAGAGGTTGGGGTGGAGCGAGCACAATGTCTTGAGGCACTCATCCTCGTCTATTGGCTTGAAGTTCAAGAGGGACCTCATCCATTTGATCATCCTCAATATCCACATCCCTCAAAGCTATGTTTCAGAGCTCATTGTTTGCCATGGTTGCACCTGCAATAACTCAACACGTTAGTAACAAGGAAAGAAAAGAAGATATTCCCACAAACACACCTAAATATGTAGCTAACACCGTTCTTAGCTCCCGGGCAATGGCGCTAAAAATTGATCTCGCCCAATTTTCACACCTCAATTCAAGGTTTTGAAATGGTTGAATGCAATGATAGTACCCAACAAGAGTCGGGGTCGATTTCCGCATGGAACTATATATGGGAGTTAGGAGTATATATTGCAGTATGTTAATTTTATTATCTCAATATACATTTCCACAAATTGGAGTTGTTTTTAAGTCTAATTTAAAACTAAGAGTGCAAGTTGAGAAATAAAACTAAGAAATTATTTTTGTTGTTTTTCAAGCTTCGTAAAAAGCCTAGGCTATGACCATCGCCTAGGTGTTTGCCTAATGGGATATAAACATTAATGCTTATTTTATTGATCGAGGTGTATCATAGATATCAACAATCAATTACTCACTCAATACCTCTCAATCAGAGAGTGATTTTGCCCGATTTGGCCTTCTCAAGTCCAAATAGGTATTGCACGAAACGGTTGATAAAAGCTCAAGTCGGATTATTACTATCTCTAGGTTGAACCCTATATTGGGATTATCAATCTCTCGATTGACCCAATTTCTTATTAGCCAATGTTTCATAGACTAAGTCTCTCTTTATCAAGAAGAGACCAAGTCAAATAGGCATGAACTAATGTTTGTAACCATTAATTCCACAAATTAAAGAATGAACAAGGCTAAATAATAAAAACCATAAACAAGCATTAAATTAAACACCCATAAGGTTTACACACTAGGGTTAGGTCACAACCCTACTGAAAATCTAGCTACTCACGCTTGAAAATGAAGAAAAATATGAAAAAATGATAATTAAACTCATATTGCAAAATTAAAATGATAAAAACCAATGTTAAAATAGCTCAAAATATGAAAAACTACTAAAAGAAGTAAAGAGAAACGGCTACTGTAGATGTTGATGTCAAAAGTTGACCTAAAATTGTGAAACTCATCTATTTATACAAGGCTAGAAACTTCGGACAAAAATGACCTTCGAGAGGTTCTGCGGCCGCACAATTCCATGTGCGGTCCATAGATTTCTTCAACTTCTCAAGAACTGGAGGTCTGCGGCCACATAATTCTAATCTGTGGCCACAGGGCATTCTTTCTGCGGTCCGTACTTTTACATCTGCGGCCGCACTTGATCTTCTGCGGTCCGCGCTTTTACACGTGCGGTTGCAAGGCGCTTCTTCTGCGGCCGCACAATTGATGTGCGGACCGCACTTCTTGGACACTTGGAATGCCCATTCTCTGAACTTTTGTTCCTAGCCATCTTCTGCAGCCGCACAATTCATGTGCGGACCGCACTTTGCACAAAGATCTACTGCCCTTTTCTTCATCATCTGCGGCCGCATATGATATTCCATGGTCCGCACTTCTGAGCTTCTTTGTCTTTTATGGCCTAGAGTTTAGATCACTCCTTTTTGAGTTGGATTTCATCTTGGGAGTCCATCTTCCAATATTCCTGCCATTTAGCACATTTATTAGTTTTCCAGAACACAATTAAACACTTTTGGACTAAAATAAAAGCTAAAAGGCGCTAATAAGTAGTCAAAATCCCCATTTATCAGCTATGTACGCACAAGGTGACGAGAGTCCGTACAGAGCTAAAGCATGTGTATGTCCCAGTAGACTTAAGACTTTATCATGCAATATGTGAATTATTTGAGCTCTCTCGGCTGGCTTAATTAATTGAAGTTATAATTGAAATTGATTTGAAAATGTGTGTGTGTGTGTGTGTGTGTGTGTATGTATGTATATATATATATATATATTAGGTCGAGCCTTATCACCTTGAGTTGTTGGCAAGTCATTTGAGAAATGGTAAAGGTTAGATTCACTTTGTGCTCATGTATTGTATTGTAAGCACGTGTCTCGTAGTCGATAAATTCCTTCCTTTCTTGTGGAGCGGGCCAAACGCCTCTGTAGTATAATAGATGCATCTATGGTTCATGCCGCTTGACCCTCGGCAGTGTACACATTAATATGGATGGGGCTGAACGACATCGGCATAGTCGTGCGTTATTTCGCGCAGTCCGAATATTCACGAGATTATCCTTCCACTTATGTCTGGCATTTTATATGGTATTTTTTATTCGTTTGATACTGGTACTTGATACATTTGAGCTGTTGAAGTAGAACATAAGACTAAGAAATTTATATCTTTAAAAGAAATTTTTGGAAGATTATGTAACTTACTGTCTTATCCCATTATTGTTGTTGTGCTTCATATCTACTTACGACTTGTCATGATGCTTTATTGGACCTGTAGTAAGTGTCGATGTCGACCCCTCGTCACTACTTCTTTGGGGTTAAAATAAATACTTATTGGGTACATGTTGATTTACGTACTCATGCTGCACTCCTGCACTAAATGTGCAGAATCTGACAGGTTTATTTGGTGGTCACCTTGGCGCATAGGCACAGCTGCTGAGGGGACTCTATAGTGAGTTGCAAATTTCAGGCTACGTATCGCAGCCCACAGAGTCTCTATCGTATTACTTACTTCATCCTGTCTTATTTACATTCCTGACAGATGTTGTGCACTTATGACACCGGGTTTTGGGGATTCCTACTGGATGTTCATTATTGTAGTTCACGTAATTATTATCATTTCACCTTATAATATGTATTTTATACGGAAATTGGAAAACAAAATCACGGGTTTTCTACGAGTACCAGATTCTACTCTACTTATTTAATGGGATTCATGATTTTAAAAATAATAAAATGAGTAACTAAGTTGATTAATCACCGTTGACTTGCCCGACGGCGGCATTAGGCGTCATCATGACCTACAGTAAATTTTAGGTCGTGACATTGCATTATATGGTCAAGAAAAGTTTGGTAAACAAATAAAGACCCAAACAGGTCTAAGGTTTCGTTGCCTTGACATCAACGCATTTAATTTAGGTATTTGGACATGATTTGATTGAAATTTAAAAGAAAAAACTAATTTTTAAAGTTAAAGTTGAAAAAGAGTATTTGAAAATTGAATTAATAAGAAGATAATGGCACACGCGTATAATTGTGCCTGGGCGTGAAACAAAGTTGAAGTTTGATTAGTAAAAACTTAAAAATATTATGAGTTTTCAAAGTTTGAAGTTGAAACAATGAGCCAATTTGATAAAAAAATAATTATCGAAATAATTTCTAAATTATTACTTTAGGTTTGAAAACATAATCTATGGCCAAGAGGTAATCTATATCTATATATTCTACCTATCTATCTATATTTATAATCTACCTATCTATCTATATCTATAAAAGCACAAATAATTTATGCAAAATATTGAACTACTAAAATATCTCATTAATATAGATAAACTTTTATATCCTTAAATACCTAAAGTATTTGCTTAACGAAGAAAATTAAAGATGGATGGAATTGTAATATTCAAGATATTACAATACTATATTATGCATATATACATTACTTATTTCTAGCGTCCAAGTAGTATAAAACTTCGACTGCCAACAAATACGTCACCTATTCTTGCCGATCAAGCAAATCAAATTATGGCTTATGATATAGAGCAATCTATGTTAAATGCTCATGAAAACCTAAATTTATTATCATCCTTTACTTATTTTTAAAATAATTACAAAATATACTCACCCCACCCAAACTTGTTACCGACACGATAATTTTAGTCTTTCAGTCACAAGAGACTCCTAAAGTCAAACTAACAAACTTTCCTAGTTATTCTTTGGTTAATCAACCAAAAACAAACTAACTTTCCTAGTAATTTTTTTGCAAATGTTAATTGAAGGATGTGACTATATTCTGAGTCAATTTGATGGAGATTTTAGAATAGATTTTTAAATTTTGGGTTGAAATTGAGTTAAACTAGCAAAGAAAACAGATTTGTACTGTATACTAAAATGGTATACTGTATACTGTATTTGTATACAATAATTAGTTCAAGAGTATATAATTAACTACAATAGTATTCTACTAATTTTATTTTTTTTTGAAGGAATGAACCAATCCTCTATATACCAAAATAACATATTATATACCATTTTGGTTAATTCATTAGTGTATAATTTATTGCGTTGAACTCGCGAAGAAGAATTTGTACTATATACCAAAATGATATATTATATATCATTTTGGTATACAGTTCATTCCAATGATATACAATTGTAGTATACTATATACCGTAACAGTATGCTCTTACAATTAGGTCCTTTTAGAATCTTTTGAAATTTTTATTGACAACTGATATTATTTCAGTTTAATAATTGAACTAAAAAAATCTTTTTTAAACTCTTTGCGTACAATTGTATACTTTGTTGGTATAGCTATATACTATATTGGTGTCATATGTTAGTTATAACATATTTTAGTTGTATTAGCTACATTTAATTGGTACACCATTTGATTTTTCTTTAGTAATATTAGAATAGTACAGTATCTTGAATTTTCTTAATTTTCCTTTATGCATGTGTAATATGTAATCATTTTGATTTTTTCTTTATGCGTTTGTTTTATATAATAGTATTATAATACAATATCTTGAAGTACATAATTATATTAATATGGGTACACCATTTTTTGATTTTCTCTTTATGCAGGTGTATTATATAATAGTAATATAGTCATATATAGTTGCCAGGAATTAATTAGTAGAATTGTATACCCTATTGGTATAATTAAATGTCATATTGGTATCATATGGTAGTTGGAATATTTTTTGGTTGTTTTAGTTGCGTTTTTAAGTAAATTATATTCTGAAATTATTTATATGAACATGATTTGCAGTGCTGGAATTTTTTTTGCGCCGATGGTCATAGATTATGTGTATTATGTAATAATTTTTATAGTTAAAGGAAATTGTTGGAACGACCCCATACAACTAAATACCTGTTAGTATATGGAATGAGCAAGTTGCTTTGCGAATGTTTAGCTTGCAATGCAAGCATGTAATTTTCTCATTCTTTTATTGCATCCTTTAATATTTTGGTACAGTAGTATAGTCACAGATAGTTGTAGCAATATTCTAGAGCAATCATATACTCTGTTAGTATACATCTATACCATATTGGTATAATATGGTACTAGAAGTGTCACGACCCAAAATCCACTATAGATCATGAGGGCGCCTAACACCGCCATCAGGCAAGCCAACAGTGATTAGTCAATTTAATTACTCTTTCTAGTACCTAAAAATCATAATTCTTATTAATGAAATAGCGTGAAATAGAATTTACACGAACTACAGTGATGAACAACCTGTAAGAACCCCCAAAATCCGGTGTCACGGGTGTATGAGCATCAACTAGGAAAATATAATAAAATATAATATTTTTCTGGAATACAAGTTAGACAGGAAAATATAAATAACTCTGATAGAGACTCTGCAGTCTACGGATCGTAACATGAGATGCAGCTCATGGTAAAGCCCCCGAAATAGTCGTGCCTCTGCGCCCAAAGACCACCAGATATATATATGAACCTGCACAAAAAGTGCAGCAAGTGCAGTATGAATCAACGCGTATCCAGTAAGTATCTAGCCTAACCCCAGAGAAGTAGTGACGAGGGATCGACATCAACACTTACTAGTGGTCCAACAAGACAGATACAATAAAAGTAAACAGGGAGTTAGAGTAGATAAACGAAATAACAAGTGTAAATACGTGGTACAGCCCTCCTCTCAGCAATAATTCAAACTCTCAACTAGTAAATACCTCCTCAATCGGAGTATATATATATAACGAACCTTACTAGATAGGTCGTCACAGTTCAATCATGAACAAGCTCACAGATATGCTGGCTTCTTGCCAATTATTACGCACGATCTCATAAGAGTATTTTATAGAAATGCCGAGGCGTATGACCTCATCCCGTCATAATATGTGCTCTACCGAGGGTCGAATGGCACGAACCATAGATACATCTATTATATTGCCTAGGTGAACGGCCCGCTCCCATGAGAGTGTGATACATAAGCCTACCGAGACGAACGGCCTGATCCCATCATAATGTGTGTGCTACCAAGGGTCGAATGGCACGAACCATAGATGCATCTATTATATTGCCGAGGAGAACGGCCCAATCCCTTTAGAATAAGAAGCTTTAACGGGTCCTTGACCCCAGTCATGAATAGACGTGTGAGTTATAAATTTTAAGGGAAACATTTCGATGAAAACATATAACGAGGGAGAAATTCGTAAGGGGAGTACAATTATTTCGCGGCTAATCATGAACCCCATCGAATCTCTAACATATCGAGTCTATCACTCTACACAAGTCTCGTCTCAAGTGGCAACGTAAAATAAAGGAATTAAATAGGCAGGAGACAACTCAAATAATACAACTATAGCATGGTGTGGAGCTAAATCTACTCGGACATAACATGAATGTAGCTACACACGGACTCTCGTCACCTTGTGCGTATGTAACCCCCGAAATAAGTAACATAACAATTATATCCCCTAAGGGTAAGTTTCCCCCTCACGGGGTTAGACAGGAGACTTACCTCGCTCAGAAGTTCCAAACCTGGTTCCAAAGCCTCTCAAATACCTCAAATCAAAGCCCGTCGATCCAAAACTATACAAACAATGTGCAAACCAGTCAAAATATATTCTAAAACCCATAATTGATCAATTTAAATTAATTCCCAACTCAGCTCGAAAATTCTATAAAATCAACCATCGGGCCCACGTGCCTGGATTTTAAATATTTTCGAAGATAAACTTTACCCATAACACCACAAACTCAAATATATAACTTATCCCAAAATTCATGTTAAATTTCGTGGTTAAAATCCAAAAATACTAATTTTAGGTTTTCTACCAAAATCCTAAATTTCTACTAATTTTCATGTTTAAATCTATATGTAACCAAGTATTTAACTTGTAATAGGTGGGAATCACTTACCTTGTATTGCTTGATGAAAATCTCCCCTTGAAGCTCTCCAAAAATTGCCCCAACCAAATGAAAATGTGACAGAAATGGGCTAAGTCCCGAAATATAACCCACTGCCCAGTTCCTTCCGCTATGCGATCGCGGAATGACCCTCGCGATCGCGAAGGCCAAACAGCCCTAGACCGAAACTCTCTGTTTCGTGTTCGCGATGCTTTCCGTCCCCACTACTTCGCGTTCGTAGGGTAGGCCTCGCGCAACGGCCTCAAGCCCTGCTCCTCCCTTTCCTTCTACGCGTTCGCGACTGTCCTTTCGCGTCCGCGTAGGTTCCTCAAGCTCTTCTCCACGTTCTCGAACTCTGTGTCGTGTTCGCGATGAGAAATCTCCTCCAACCCACAAATCCTTTTGCACGAACAAGATCGCCACCACACGTTTACAATAAAGGACAGCAGAACCAGCATCAGCAGCAGCAGAACGTGGGAAATGACTCGAAACCATCCCAAAACACACCCCGAGGCCCCCGAGGCCCCCGGGACCCCGTCCAATCACACCAACCAATTCCATAACATGGCACCAACTTGATCGAGGCCTCAAATCACATCAAATCTACAAATTGCTTATCGATTCAAGCCTAATGAACTATTGAACTTTTAACTTCCACATCCAATATCGAAACCTACCAAATCATGTCCGATTGACCTCAAATTTTGCACACAAGTCATAATTGACATAAGGGACCTACTCCCACTTCCGAAATAGGAATCTAACCCCAATATCAAAAGGTCCACTCTCGGTCAAACTTCCAAAAAATTATTCAATTTCCAACTTTCGCCAATTGACACCGAAACAACCTACGGACCTCCAAATCCACATCCGGACGCACTCCCAAGATCAGAATCACCATATAGAGTTATTCCCAGGCTCGGAATCCTAAATGCACATCGATAACGTCTAAATCCACTTCAACCCAAACTTAAAAAATTCTTAAACCTTCAAAATGCCAACCTTTCGTAATAAGCACCGAGATACTCCCGAGCCACCCGATTCTCGACCCGAACATGCGTCCGGGTCCAAATCATCATACGAACCTATTGGAACCTTCAAATCCTGATTCCGAGGTCGTTTACTCAAAAGTCACGTTTCAGTCAATTATTCCAACTTAAAGCTTCCAAAATTAGAATTTTCTTTCTAAATCCACTCCGAACTTTCCGAAATTCCATTCGGTCCACACGCACAAGTCTTAACATCTGAAGTGAATCTACTTAAGACCTCAAACCGCTGAACGACGCATTAGAGCTCAAAACGACCGGTCGGGTCGTTACAAGAAGTCTCTTTTGCTACTTATATTTTTATTGCATTTTCCAATATTTTATTATCATTTCTATTATAACTAGTATATATGGAGATTTGATGGCCGTAGATTATGTTTTCTTGCTCCATAACTGGTTGTGTTACTGCTACTGGTAAAGTGTGTACTATATTTGTAGGGAAGGAGATCAAGGTTTGCATAGCAATCACGTGGACTTTGTAACGATCCGACTGGTCGTTTCGAGAGATGTAGCCCCGTTTTCCCATTTACTGTTCTTTTTGTGCTTTACAGCTGTCATATAACTTATCGGGTTAGTTGGTTCGGATCTGGAGAGATTTCAGAATGAATTGAGAAACTTAGTCTCATAATGGAAAGCTTAAGTTGGAAAAGTTGACCGGATTTTAACTTTTGTGTAAACGATCCCGGGTTTGAATTTAGATGGTTCCGTTAGCTCCGGTAGGTGATTTTAGACTTAGGAGCGTGTCTGGATTATGATTTGGAGGTCAGTAGTTGAATTAGCTTGAAATGGCGAAAGTCGAATTTGTGGGAAGTTTGCCCGGGAGTGGACTTTTTGATATCGGGATCGGATTCTGATTCCAGAAGTTGGAGCAAGTCCGTGGTATCATTTGGGACTTGTGTGCAAAATTTGGGGCCAATCGGACGTGATTTGATAGGTTTAGGCGCCGCTTGTAGAAATTTGGAAATTCAAAGTTCATTAGGCTTGAATCTATGTACTATTCGTATTTTTGACGTTGTTTGAGGTGATTCGAGGGTTCGACTAAGTTCGTATGATATTTTGGGACTTGATGGTATATTTGGTTGGGGTCCCGGGGGTTTCAGTTGAGTTTCGGATGGTTAATTGATCGATTTTGGACTTGGTGTTATAGTTGCAGATTTCTGGTACATTAATCTGATTTCCTTATAAGCGAACACATGGGAAGGTCCGCGATCGCGTAGGCTTAGCTGGGCAGTGGAGGACTTTGTTCTACGCATTAGCGAGGAGGAGGATGCGATCGAGCAGTTGGGGGATGTTGTGATTCGCGAACGCGTGGCTAAGGTCGCGTTCGCGTAGGGTATAGGAGGCAGAAGCTGGGGTCACGCGTTTGTTCTTCGCGATCGCGTAGGTCTGAGGAAGCATTAGGTCGCGTTCGCGTGGATGTCTCCACGATCGCGTAAGGAAAAATAGAGGGGCATACTATTTTGTTTTTCGCGACCACTGGAAGATTTTTGCGTTCGTGATGAACGCGTAACTAGGCAAAATAAAAGATTCAAAGGCCAGGGTTTCGAGTTCATATCACAAAATTGATTTGGGAGCTCGGTAGAAGGCGACTTTTGGAGGAATTTTCACGTAGGTGTTTGGGGTAAGTGATTTGTACCTAGATTTGGTTAATTTCCATGATTATGCCTTTGTTTCCGCCATTAAACTTGTGATTTGGGGTGTAAAATTGAGGAAAGTGAAGAAGCGTTCTTGGGCTAGATTTTTGAGGTTTTGAGTGGGATTTTGTTATCGAATTTGAGTAAATTTGATATGATTAGACTCGGGGTTGAAATAGGCTTCCGGGTTTGGTGATTTTGTTGGATTCTGAGACGTGGGCCCGGGGTGCGGTTTTGAGCCGATTTCGGGTTTTGAGTTATAATTTTGTAATTTCATGTAGAATTAATTCCTTTAGTGCTTGTTGATTGTATCGTACTGTTTATGGCTAGATTTGAGGCATTTGGAGTCCAATTTGAGGGGCAAAGGCATGTTGGAGTAGAGTTTTGCTTGGATTGAGGTAAGTAACACTTCTAAACTTGGCTTTGAGGGTTCGAAACCCCGAGATATGTGTTATATGATTGGTGTTGAGGTAACACACATGCCAAGTGACAGGCGTGAGGGCGTGTACCGTGAGAATTATGACCTGGTCAATTCCATGGCACTGTATACTAGACTTATCTTGTTGATGGATGGATCTTCCCTATACATGGATCTTGTCCGAAGCATTATATACCTGGGGATGGATCTTCCCCACGGGCTTGATTGGCTCTACTTAGTACTGGTGACTGATGGTCAGTCGATGTATGTATTCAAGGATGGATCTTCCCTGGGCCGGATTGGCCATAGTACTGAGTGATTGAGCTATTGAGAGTGTGAGCACATGAGGCTGACAGCATGGTGCATCACATACAGCATGTGCATTGGCATCTAGAAGTAGAGAAGTTATATTCTTCTTATCATTCAGATTTGATCTATTTTACTGTTTTGAGTTTATCTACTGATCTTGAAAGCATGTCTACGTTTCTGCACTGTTACTTCTATATTGAACTGTACCGGTTGAGTTCGTCACTACTTTCAGTCCATAGTTTGGATTTGTTACTTACTGAGTTGGTTGTACTCATGTTACACCCTGCACCTAGTGTGCAGATCTAGGTGCTCCCGGCCACGGATGCTGCTGAGCGTGGAGTCAGGATCTCGGGAGACTATCGAGGTAGCTGCATGGGGTTTGCATACCTTGACCCTCCTTCTTATCTTTACTTGTATTTTAGTTTTTACTCTTTAGACATTGTATTAGACTATCTTCCATTGTAGATGCTCATGTACTTGGTGACACCCCGGTTTTGGGAGAGATTGTATTGGGTTGCGTATTTATTTCTGTTTTCAAAGGTCTTCCTTAAATATTAACTATTTTCGTATTTTTTTCAAAGCTTTTGATTATGTTGAAAATTTGAGTAATTGGCTTGCCTAGTTCCAAGATAGGCGTCATCATGACGATTGGTTTTGGGTCGTGGCAAGTTGGTATCATAGCTTATATTACATAGGTCTCAAGAGTCATGAGCAGGTTTAGTAGTGTCTTGCGGATCGCTACAGAGACGTCTGTCTTATCTTCGAGAGGCTGCCGAACCTTAGGAAATTCACATTCTTGTAATCTCGTCGTGCTGATTTGTTGACTCCGGTAACTAAATTTCTGTTATTCTATTTTTTCACAGATGGTGAGGACATGTACTACTGGACACCGCGAGAGGCCGAGTTCGTGGTAGAGGCCGCGGTAGAGGTAGGGGTGCACCTCGTACAGCAGCTAGTGCAGCACCTGCAGACCCACCAGCTGCTCCAGCTCAGGAGCAGGTACCAGATACAGTTGAGCCAGTGGAGTCAGCTTTGGCACCAATAGTGTCCATCGTGATTCCAGGCCTTCAGGAGGCCTTAGCTCAGATTCTAACCGTGTGTACCAGTCTTGCTCAGGCTGTCTCTGTTCCGGCCGCAGCAGCCATTTCTCAGGCCGGGGGAGGTACTCAGACTCCCACCGCCCATACACCCGAACAGGTGATGCAGGGACTCCAGACCCCAGGGGCACAACCAGCCCAGCCGGCTGCAGCTGCTCAGGCCCCGATAGTCCCCGTTATGGCTGATGATGAGCAGAGGAGACTTGAGAGATTTGGGAGACTTCGACCTCCATCATTTAGCGGTGCTAAGTCAAAGGATGCTCGGGGCTTTCTGGATAAGTGCAAGCGGATGCTTCGAACAGCGGGTATTCTGGAGACTAGTGGGGTCTCGTTAACTACTTTTCAGTTATTTGGGGCTGCCTTCAGATGATGGGAAGCTTATGAGAGGCGCAGGCCGGTCGGTGCAGCACCACTTACATGGCAGGAGTTCTCCGTTCTCTTCTTGGAGAAGTTCGTGCCATAGTCTCGCAAAGAGGAGCTACGCAGACAATTTGAGCAGCTTCGTCCAGGATGGCATATCTGTGATGCAGTACGAGATGAGGTTTTCTGAGTTGGCTCGTCACGCAGTTTGGATTGTTCCCACTGATAGAGAGAGGATCGGGAGGTTTATTGATGGCCTCACATATCATCTGCGATTTCTTATGACTCAGGAGAGGGTATTTGGTGCTACTTTTGATGAGGTAGTCGACATTGCTCCGTAGATAGAGATGGTCCGCAGCCAGGAGTGGGGTGAGAGGGAGGCTAAGAGGCCTCGAGGACCGGGTGATTTTGGTGGTGTTTCTTCTGGAGGTTAGTTCCACTACGGCAGGGGTCGCCTTATAGGCATGCTCAAACGGCTCGTCCAGTTCACCGTGGTGCATCATCCGGCCATGGTTCATACAGTACACATCAGGGTCAGTCATCTCTCAATTCCCTTCTAGCTCAGAGTTCGCCCCATGCACCTTCAGTTCAGGGCTCATCGGCACTAGGTTCTTTTAGCGAGTATTCTGGTGCTCAGGGCTCCCTCCAGTCCCCACTGCCATTCGCAGGGAGGGGTTGTTTCGAGTGTGGATATATGGGTCACATCAAGAGATATTGTCCCCGCCTTACGAATGTCCAGCTCAGCAGAGGAGTCAACCTACGACTCCAGCACCCGTTACTTCACCACCCGCTCAGCCAGCTGGGGGTGGGGCCCAGTCAGCTAGAGGCCGCTCTAGAGGGGGAGGCCGATCAGGTGGCGGTCATGCCCGATTCTATGCTATTCCTGCCAAACCAGATGTTGTTGCCTCAGATGCAGTGATCACAATATTGTCTTAGTTTTCCAGAGGGATGCCTTTGTATTATTTGACCCTATTTCCACTTATTCATATGTATCATCGTATTTTGCTCATCATTTGGATATGCCCCGTGCGTCCTTAGCCTCATCTGTTCATATCTCTACACCCGTGGGCGATACTATTGTTGTTGACCGTGTATATCGGTCGTGTGTGGTGACTATTAGGGAATTGGATACCAGAGTTGATCTTTTGCTTCTTAGTACAGTGGACTTTGACATGATTTTGGGTATGGATTGATTGTCTCTCTTTCATATTGTTCTAGATTGTCACGCTAAGACCGTGACGTTGGCGATGCCAGGATTGCCAAGGATTGAGTGGAGAGGTTTTCTAGACTATGTTCCCAACAGAGTGATTTAATATTTGAAGGCCCAGCGGATTGTTAGAAAAGGTTTTTTATCTTATCTGGCCTTTGTGAGGGATGTTAGTGTTAATGCTCCCACTATTGATTCTACTCTGGTCGTGCGGGAGTTTTTGGATGTGTTTCCTGCAGATCTGTCGGCATGCCGCCCAACAGGGACATTGACTTCGGTATTAACTTGGTGCCGGGCACTCAGCCCATTTCTACCCCACCATATCGTATGGCACCAGTTGAGTTGAAAGAATTGAATGAGCAGCTTCAAGGACTCCTTGATAAGGGGTTTATTCGGCCTAGCTTGTCACCTTGGGGTGCATCAGTTCTGTTTGTGAAGAAGAAGGATGGTACTATGAGGATGTGCATTGATTACAGGTAGCTGAACAAAGTTACGATCAAGAACAAGTATCCTTTGTCGCGTATTGATGATCTATTTGACCAGCTTTAGGGAGCGAGGGTGTTCTCCAAGATCGATTTGAGGTCTGGGTTTGACCAGTCAAAGATTCGGGACTCGGATATTCTAAAGACAACATTTAGGACCCGTTATGGTCATTATGAGTTCCTCGTGATGTCTTTTGGGCTGACCAACGCCTAAGCAGCATTCATGCATCTGATGAATAGTGTATTTCAGCCTTATCTCGACTCGTTTGTTATAGTGTTCATTGATGATATCCTGGTGTACTCTTGTAGCCAGGAGGAGCATGCCCAGCATTTGAGGATTGTGTTGCAGCGATTGAGGGAGGAGAAACTTTATGCCAAGTTCACCAAGTGTGAGTTTTGGCTCAGCTCAGTGGCATTCTTGGGGCACATGGTGTCCAGTGAGGGTATTCAGGTGGATCCGAAGAAGATTGAGGCGGTTTAGAGTTGGCCCAGACCGTCCTCAGCTACAGAGATTCGGAGCTCTCTTGGCTTGGCCGGTTATTATCGTCGCTTCGTGGAGGGCTTCTCGTCTATTGCATTGCTCTTGACCAAATTGACCCAAAAGAGTGCTCCTTTCAGGTGGTCGGATGAGTGTGAGGAGAGCTTTCAAAAGCTCAAGACTGCTTTGACCACAGCTCTAGTTCTAGTTTTGCCTTCAGCTTCAAGCTCTTATACAGTATATTGTGATGCTTCTCGGATCAGTATTAGGCGTGTCTTGATGCAGCAGGGTAGAGTGATTGCTTATGCTTTGCGCCAGTTGAAGCCTCTTGAGAAGAACTACCCTATTCATGATTTGGAGTTAGCTGCCATCATTCATGCATTGAAGATTTGGAAGCATTATCTCTACGGTGTGTCTTGTGAGGTGTTTACGGATCATCGGAGCCTCCAACACTTGTATAAACAGAAGGATCTAAATTTGAGACAGCGGAGATGGTTGGAGCAGCTAAAAGACTATGATATCACCATTCTGTATCATCTCGGGAAGGTCAATGTGGTGGCCGATGCCTTCAGTAGAAAGACGGTGAGTATGGATAGTCTTGCATTCATTCTCGTGGGAGAGAGACCTCTTGCAGTTGATGTTCAGGCTTTGGACAACCAATTCGTGAGATTGGATATTTCGGAGTCCAGCCGGGTTCTAGCTTGTGTGGTTTCTCGGTCTTTCTTATATGATCGCATCAGAGAGCGCCAGTGTGATGATCTCTATTTGCTTGTCCTTAAGGACACGGTTCAGCACGGTGATGCCAGAGATGTGACTATTGGGAATGATGGGGTATGGAGGATGCTGGGTCGGATTTGTGTGCCTAATGTGGATGGGCTACGTGAGTTGATTCTTGAGGGGGCCCACAGTTTGCGGTATTATATTCATCCGAGTGCCGCAAAGATGTATCAGGACTTGAGGCAGCACTATTGGTGGAGGAGAATGAAGAAGGATATAGTGGGGTTTGTAGCTGAATGCCTTAACTGTCAGCAAGTGAAGTATGAGCATCGAAGGCCAAGTGGATTGCTTCAGAGGTTAGAGATTCCAAAGTGGAAGTCAGAGTGGATCACCATGGATTTTGTAGTTGGGCTCCTACGGACTTCGAGAAAGTTCGATACTATTTGGATGATTGTGGATCGGCTGACCAAGTCCGCGCACTTTATTCCAGTCGGTACTACCTATTCTTCAGAGCGGTTGGCTAATATTTACATCTGAGGGGTTGTCCGCCTTCACGGTGTGCCAGTGTCCATCATTTAGATCGAGGCACGCAGTTTACATCACAGTTCTAGAGAGCAGTACAGCGAGAGTTGGGCACCTAGGTTGAGTTGAGCACAGCATTTCACCCTCAAACGGACGGACAGTCCGAGTGCACGATTCAAATATTGGAGGACATGCTACGCACTTGAGTCATTGATTTTGAGGGTCCTTGGGATCAGTTCCTTCCACTCGCGGAGTTTTCCTACAATAACAGCTACCAGTTGAACATTCAGATGGCTCCGTATGAGGCTTTGTATGGGAGATGGTGTAGATCTCCGGTGGGTTGGTTCGAGCCGGGGGAGGCTAGGCTATTGACTACTGACTTGATTCAGGATGCTTTGGACAAGGTTAAATTGATTCAGGATCGGCTTCGCACGGCGCAGTCTAGACAGAAGAGTTATGCCGACAGGAAGGTCCGTGATGTTGCTTACATGGTTAGGGAGAAGGTCCTGCTGAAGGTTTCACCCATGAAGGGTGTTATAAGGTTCGGAAAGAATGAGAAGTTGAGCACTCGGTACATTGGGCCCTTGTAGGTGCTTCGGAGGATTAGCATCCAGTATTTCATGTTTCTATGCTCCAAAAGTATGTTGGCGATCCGTCTCATGTTTTGGATTTCAGCACGGTTCAGTTGGAAGGTGATTTTACCTATGATGTGGAGCCGGTGGCCATTTTGGATCGACAGGTTCAAAAATTGAGGTCAAAGGATATAGCTTCAGTGAAGGTGCAATGAAGAGGTTAGCCCGTGGAGGAAGCTACTTGGGAGACCGAGCGGGATACGGAGCAGATATCCACGCCTATTTAAGACTCCAAGTATGTTTCTAGAACTGTTCGAGGATGGACGTTTATTTAAGAGAGGGAGGATGTAATGACCCGGCCAGTCGTTTCGAGAGTTGTAGCCTCGTTCCCCCATTTACTACTCCTTTTGTACTTTATAGCCGTTATATGTCTTATGAGGTTAGTTGGTTCGGGTCCAGAGAGATTTCGGAATGAATTGAGACACTTAGTCTCATAATGGAAAGTTTAAGTTGGAAAAGTTGACCAGATGTTGACTTATATGTAAACGACCCTGGATTTGAATTTAGATGGTTCTGTTAGCTCCGTTAGGTAATGTTGGACTTAGGAGCGTATCCGGATTGTGCTTTAGAGGTCTGTAGTTGAATTAGGCTTGAAATGGCGAAAGTTGAATTTGTGGGAAGTTTGACCCGGAGTGGACTTTTTGATATCGGGTTTGGATTCCTATTCTGGGTAGAGCAGGTCCGTGGTATCATTTGGGACTTGTGTTCAAAATTTGGGGCCAATCGGACGTGATTTGATAGGTTTAGGCGCCGTTTGTAGAAATTTAGAAATTTAAAGTTCATTAGTCTTGAATCTATGTGTGATTCGTGTTTTAGATGTTCTTCGAGGTGATTTGAGGGTTCGACTAAGTTCGTATGATGTTTTGGGACTTGATGGTATATTTGGTTGGGGTCCCGAGGGTTTCGGGTGAGTTTCAGATGGTTAACGGATCGATATTGGACTTGGTGTTATAGCTGCAGATTTTCTGGTGCATTAATCTGGTTTCCTTATACGCGATCGCGTGGGAAGGTCCGCGATCGCGTTGGCTTAGCTGGGAAATGGAGGACTTTGTTCTATGCGTTCGCAAGAAAGAGGATGTGATTGCGCAGTTGTGGGATGTTGTGATTCGCGAACGCGTGGCTAAGGTCGCATTCGCGTAGGGTATAGGAGGCAGAAGTTGGGGTCACGCATTTGTTCTTTGCGATCGCGTGAAGAGGGCCGCGATCGCATAGGTCTGAGGAAGCATTAGGTCGTGTTCGCATGGATGTCTCCGCGATCGCGTGAGGCAAAATAGAGGGGCAGACTGTTTTGTGTTTCGCGAACACGAGAAGATTGTCGCGTTCGTGATGAAGGCGTCACTATGCAGAATAAAAGATTCAAAGACGAGGGTTTCGAGTTCACATCACAAAATTGATTTGGGAGCTTGGTAGAAGGCGACTTTTGGAGGAATTTTCACGTGAGTGTTTGGGGTAAGTGATTTGTACCTAATTTTGATTAATTTCCATAATTATACCTTTGATTCCACCATTAAATATATATCTTTATCGTTACTAAAATTTTCACCTTAAGGAGCTAGAATCAAAAAACTGAATTGATTAGGATTGGAATTGAAGAATTTCTAGGGGTAAAATATGTTTTTTAAATTTTTTATGTGATTAAGAATTTTTAATTTTTAGATATAAAATTTTGCACTACTTAACATAGGATAACGTGCAGTACAGCAAAAACATAATGTCAAGAAAGGCAGAAATGACAAAATAATTTTTTATTCTTTGTTTGGTCCGTTGTTAATATATCTTAATCTAAAAAAATATGACTTCCGTATGCTCTCCATTACATGGTGTGACCATAATTATTAAATGTTGTGCATTCTTTAAGTAATTTTACAACTAAAATAATTCTTAGAATATTTTGTTCCATTTTATCCTTAGATTGTGTCAAAATTTTTGTTAATAAGGTAATTATTTGGATTATATATTATATTCTTTTTCCCTTTTTGGTTGTTTGAAGGAACTAATTATCGAACTTCATACATATTCATGAACCGAAAAAGCTTCATACATATTCAGTAACATGTAGTTTTAGAATATTTATGCAATTTAAAATTTATTACTTTTGGAACGCATTTTGCAATATTTGACACAAGATACCTCGTGCATCGCACGAACATAAAGACTAGTCTAGATTATATAAAAGCATGAATACAATATCGGTTTACAAAAATAATCTTATAATATTAAGAATAATAATGCATAATAAAAGGACATAACCGGAATTCTAGATATTAGCCTTATACTCCTATTAGTTTTAGGACATAATACTATACGTTAGGAATCCTACATAATTACAGTTAGGAATCCTATTAGTATAATTACTTTGGGCTGTCTAATTTATATAAAATTGATCAAATAAATATCTTTAGTCAAGTAATCCTATTACTTCTTAAGAATTCCTATTACTAATTTAATTTGAAAACGTGCCATAATGTCCTATTACTAATTTAATTTTAGAATGTATTATATTCTCCAATTCCATTTAGAAAAATGAGAGCCTATATTATTATAAAGCATAAATGTGAGACCCCATGTTTTATTTATTTATTTTTTTTTCCTTACGTAATATACGTAATGTGGCATGGTTATATTAGGTATATATGATTGGGTGTAACACATTGGGAGAATAAGAAGGAAAATGTGTGGTAATATCAAGGAACTAAACCAAAGCTGTAGGTCAAAGGAATCCCTTAAACAAAGGTTCGTGGTTAAAGAAATGGCTCGGGTGGCACCCCGCGCATTCGGAAGGTTTGAGTTAATTTACACCTGTGGGATAAGACCAAGACTGTCTAATATGCTAAGAATAATGTTCTATGAGGTATTATATTATCACACTGGTTACATATTAAGTTTTGGATTCAAGCAAGTTACGAAATAAAAGTCGGCACAAGTTATCGTAAATTTCTCTAACAAATTTTCTAAACTTTGGGTCAAATGTATCAGCCCATATCTCCCAATATATAAAGAGTTATGGAACCCAGTACCTATCAAATCGAAGGTCTACGTGTCTAGTTTGCAACCAAAGAAACCTCACCTCAAACCGACATCGGAGTAAAAAGTTATGACCGTTTTACCGCGGACTATACAGACTGAAATCGGGTCGCGAACCGGGTCGGGTCAAACACGTTTTATAAATCAGTAAACTCGGGTTTTCAGACCTAAAAACGTTTTATTTCGTTCTAAAAAACAGTAAGGGAGCAGAAGAGAAGCTTTAGGGGTGTTCTTGGGTGATTAAGGTACGTTTTTAACGATTTCTTCCGTTAAAATTTGTCCCCGTGCCTAGAAACGTAATCTCTACGCTTTGCAATTGTTTTCCCCTTCTATTAGCTGTATTTGGAGCTATTTTTGGAAGATAGCAAATTGTTGTTCTTGCTGTTTCTTCAGGATTTATACTTGTTTTTCCAAGTTAAACATCTTGGGACTCTTTTATGATCGTTTTTACAAAGCTCTACGAACGTTTCGTCAAGTTAGGACTATATGAAAAATCTGCCGAATTAAACTCCGTTATGAACTATTTATAGGTGTGTAAAAGCTGCATATATATAGTGTTTTCGAAGCTTAGGACGTAAGGAACAACTTCTGTGAAGGAACTACAGGCATTTGGGCGTTCGTTGGAAAGGTATGTTAAGGCTAAGCTCTGTCCTTCCTTTTAGCACGAATTTTGGGAAATTCCTAAGATGTCAAATGTGACATTTATTATTGTATTGCTAGAAAGACCTTCTGTGTAAGGCATTGGGATTGTAGCTGAAGTATTTTCATAATGCCATTAGGTTGATGTTCCAACCATTCGGTTAAATAGGGTACTCGACATCTATATATGTCATTTTGTCGGCTTCTTTACTATATGTCTATCTTATTCATCTTTGGGTTGTGTGACTTAAAAAAAAAAATTAAAATTAAATAAAGGCTTTTAATAATTACGATTAGTCCTTCTTCCTTGTTCAAGTGTATTTTAAAATCTCTAAAGTGACACGTCAATTTCCAAAAATCTCAAATATAATTTTTATGTTTAAACTACTAAAACACTTGATTTTTTTGGAATACTTTCTTTTAGTAAATATCAAGAAATCAGGTTTAAGGACTAAGTGAAGTACCTTAAGCTTTTTATGAACATCTTCAGAGTTAAGTTATCTTTCTAAAAGTCGAGTTAAGTTTTCAGGCTTATTTAAAAGAAAAGAAAGCATATAAGGTTCCACGAGACAATTGTATGCGATACGAATATGACTATGAGATCTCGAGGATAAGAGTACCTATGAGCCAAGATTGGCTAAGTTCTTGTTATGGCCTATTATGTGCATTCAAAGTTCATATCATACATGGCATATTATGCATGGACTTCGAGCTATAATCGGAGGT
>MCJB01052096.1:45006-59692 GCA_002018475.1 Nicotiana obtusifolia | reverse complement strand
GTGCCATTTAGCAAATTCCATGGCCCTCGACAAATTAAAAACACGTAGCTGCTTTAGGCGCGCTATTCTAATAAACTAAATTTCCTAAATTCGGGTGCGCATTTATGTGACCCAAATCCAAAATTTCGATGTTCAATTAAAAGGTGTTACAAATTACGGGTGCGCTTATGTGACGTAATTCGTGACATATTTTGATCAACATCGCAATTCTCCAATAATTTAAAAGCGGAAAAGCGAAATAAAGTAAAAATACACCATAGGTTAATAACAGGTATTAAAATCAGATGATAAGCCGATTATAACAATTGAGCGACCGTGCTAGAACCACGGAACCCGAGGGTGCCTAACACCTTCCCTCGGGTTAACAGAATTCCTTACTTAGAATTTCTGGTTCGCAGACTTCAAAAAGAAAGTCGAAATTTTCCTCGATCTGGGATAAAAATAAATCGGTGACTTGGAACACCAATTAAAATATTCCAAGTGGCGACTCTGAAAATTAAATAAATAATCCCAGTTCGAATAATGTCACTTTAATTGGAAAAACTCATTTTATACATTTCCTTCCCGGGGATGTACGAAAAGAGGTGTGACAATATACATTATACAATAGATATACACTTTATATATAAAATTGTATGAAATTGAATGTGTATAAATAGTGTATATGCAGTATATCAGTATAAATATACCCTTCATACAAATTTGCATACATAATTATACACATTATATATATTTTCTCAATACTCACTGTAGCCACTGTAATCTTTCACGTCCAATTTTGTATAACATGTGTACTAATAAATGTATCATCACATATAATGTATACACAATGATTCTATACGTATTATATAATTATTATACACGAATTACACAATATATAAATAAAGAAGTATCGACAGTAATGGAGGACAACCAACTTGATCGGATTTTTTTTCTCCGACGGTGGCCATTTTATTTCTCAATCTCTCATCTTCTCATAAAATTTATCCAAAAAAGTGTTATACAATACCATATTTAAAAGTGGACAGAAAGCGAATAAGACGATAACCACAGTTAGAATTTTCCCGAAAATTACCCAAAAAAGATAGTGTTTTTCCATCTAAGTGCAGTAGGAGGAAATTGTAAAGCAAAAAAGAGAAAATAAAAGAAAAAGGTCTGGTGTTATTATAGTGGAAGAGAAGGAAAAAAAAAGGGAGGAGTGAAAATGGGAGAAGATAAAAAGAGAAGAAAAAGATGGAAGTCACTAGTAGGTTAAAAAAGGGAGAAGATGAGGAGAGAGGGGGAGGAGAAGTAGGCGGGTGAAAGAGGAGAGAAAGAATGAGATTTTAGGATTTTGACTATAAATTGATATAAAATCGCTAATTAAGTCTAAAAGGGATAGCTTGTAGTAGAGCCATTATTTTGATCGAGTGGCCATAGAGTGTAGAAATAATAGAAGGTAGCCACTCTAAACGGCTGCTATTTAAAAATTAGCCAGTGTGTCCTGAATTTCAGTTTTTCAGTCAGGACAAAAATGTTGAATTGTCCTGAAGTTAAAATTTTTAGTTTAAAATTTCAGAATAAAATAAGTACTAGCTAATCTCTTAATAGCATCCCCGAGTGACTATATGTGCACTTGCCCCGTAGAGTGATGATTTCTCAAGAAAAAATGTGGAACTGGGCCTCCACATTTTCGTGTATTTGTTGGTTGGGCCTCAAAAGGTCCACTAACGGCTAAAGAGAAATGGCACCAAAAGAAACAAAAAAGGATCTTGTGATAACGTCGTTAACTACCGTCTTGGGAAACGTGATGGAATTAGGAAAATAGGATATATATATATTATCCACTCCACGTCCATTATTTTGTATCCCAAGACAACTCTTGCGTTACGTCACTGCCTTTGAATTGCTCTGCTTTTTTATTCTCTCTTTCTTAAAAATTAATTTTTCCCATTAAGGTGCACTCTCTAAAAATTAGTGACGTTATCTGCCAGCCCAATATTAAGATCGCGTGCCCAATTCTCCTCCGAACGAAAAAGGTAAAATAAAACATCCATAAATATGAAAATTTTGAGAATAGTAAAAGGTCATGTACAAACTAGTCTTTGTTGAAATACAAAGGGATTAATCACTTTGGATTAACATAGCTTGTTTGCTTCTTTTTGGTCAAAATAAGCTTATTCTAAAAGCAGGGCCAAACATACGTCGCGTTGAATTCAACGCAAGTTTCATGAAATTTTATTAAATTGCTTTTAATAAATAACATTCCTTCAATAATAATTGAATTAGTTACATTAAAATAAGATTGACAAACTGTTATACAAGTTAAATTATACTCCATATAACATAAAATAATTTTATATTATCGTTGCATAAGAATTAAAAATTCATTATGAAATACTTTTCCGTGAAAAAGATCCCAAAAATACTAGTACTCCTACAGTCCTACCTGGGATAAAGGAAATTGGTGGAAAATCGAAAAATCCACCCTGAAACATCGCAAAACAAAAAAAAAACCAGATCGGGCCATTTTTCCAGTAATGTAAAGCTACTCAGCAATTGCCTTTCCCCACTTGACTTTCCAATTTATGAAACCAAGATATTTACATTTCTCACATATATATACACAGCAAACACAAGATCAATACCTTTCTAATCCATCATCAAACAGAACACAGAAATTTTTCTAGAAAAAAATATGGAGAAGGGGAATTCTTCAGCTGTTGCGCGAGGGCGGTTAGCTGTACTTTCAGCTCACCTCGCCGCTTCAGTCAATCTCTCCGATTCCAAACTTTTAGAAACTTCCGTTGTATCCGCCACTTCCGTCATCGCGCCGCCGCCGAATCTAAAGGGCGCGTTGACGATCGTCGATGAGCGAACCGGTAAGAGGTACCCGGTTCAAGTTTCCGAGGAAGGCACCATCAAAGCCACCGACTTGAAAAAGGTATTCATCAAATCAAATTCCGAATTTTCCTTTGAATTTTGATCTCTTTACCTTCTATAATTTTTGTAACTACTTTTACGGTAGTGGAAATTTCGGTCCCTTTTTTTTTTTTTTTTTTTTTTTTCCATTGAGCTATTATAGACCGCATTAGCTGTGCTTTGGTATCAATAGAAAGCCAAATTGAAGCTTTTTACACGTATTTCATAAAATATTTACAATAATGAGGCAAAAAAGGACTTGCTTTGTGATCTGTGAATCAATCAAACATGACAAAAGGAAGTAGCTAATGCAGAGAAATGGAGTTGATATTAGAGAGTGAAATTGTCAGAAACATGAAAAAGAAATGAATGTACATAGATGAGTTATTGAGGTTTGATAAAGGATGGATGACAGTGTCTCAATCAGGTCCAGTTTAGATTGTCAATTAAGATAAAAGTTTGAACTGCGTTGCGAATTGGACCTTGCCTTCTCTTGTTGATTTGAACCAAGACTTTCTGAAAGTAACAATTCTACCGAGTTTACTTTTGGTAGAGTACTAGAGTTGCTTGTTCTTCTTGGCCAAATCTATAATTTTTAAACATATGGTGCAAAGTCTCATATATAAATATACACACACACACATTATATATGTATGCAGATGTAAAGTCTAACATATATACGTGTCCTTAATTTATTTATAAATCTTAATATGTATATATGAAATATTTAAAATATACACAGAGATATATTCGCACAAGTGCATTTATGTCGGTGTGTGTGTGTATATATAATTTTTTTTTTTGGACAAAGTTTGAGCCTGAAGTAGTGACTCACTGTGAATATGCCTCTGGCTATAGGCATCTGTACTACCGGCATAACATGTAGATGTTTCTCGATTCAGGGACGCTGTAAACCCTGCTTGTTCTGTTTTCCTTAATTTCCAGAAAAGTGCGAGATATATTATGGAGCTATTTGTCCTAGTATTTTTAAGATTGGGCCAATTGAGCTCAGCAGATATATCTTTTGTTTCATGATCTATTCTGTCTTATTGTAGCTCTAAATTCCAAAAAATTACCCATGTTATCATTTTTGTTTCTTGCCACTGTCAGCCATATTTTTTCCTGAAAATGTTGCCTAACTCCAGATATAATTGTCGTGCAGATAACAGCAGGACAAAATGATAAGGGTCTCAAGCTTTATGATCCGGGCTATCTCAACACAGCACCTGTTCGGTCATCAATATGTTATATAGATGGTGATGCTGGTATCCTTAGATATCGAGGTTACCCAATTGAAGAGCTGGCTGAGGGAAGTTCCTTCTTGGAAGTGGCTTATCTTTTGAGTAAGTGCTTCTCATGAAAATCTCTATTCATTTAA
Source organism: Nicotiana obtusifolia (assembly GCA_002018475.1). Taxonomy (NCBI): domain Eukaryota; kingdom Viridiplantae; phylum Streptophyta; class Magnoliopsida; order Solanales; family Solanaceae; genus Nicotiana; species Nicotiana obtusifolia. The sequence continues at coordinate 55,413 of MCJB01052096.1, read as the reverse complement.
ATGTCTAATTACAGGTTCCTATGCTATTGCTGGCCCAGATTCATCTTTGCTGCCTTTGTAAATTTTGGTCATTGCCATTGGGGGTGTCCGATGTCTAGAGTGATTTCTGAATGGATTTTTCAATCTCTTGAAACTTTTCGTAAATGTAGCTTTTTGATTATCAAATAATTGAACAAGGTTTAAAAAGATTGTAATAGTGGTGATGATTTTTCTGAGATTTAATGACAAATGGGAAAAAGTATGAATATTTGGTCAAGACTATGGCGTTTGAATAGAAATAAGATCAGATCCGCACATCATGAGTCAATTGGATAGACATAACAAATCAGCTTGAGGTAGATGACTTTGACAATTTCAAACTTTCTGGGAGCTTTTTGAAGGAATAGAAAGCAAATGTATAGGTATGGAACTCTATAGGAGTTAACTTTCGAATCAAGCTGTAATGCTGTAAAACCTTGGAGTTATAAACTGAGATAATACTAGGCAGTTCCAATACACCTTCTTACTCTGGGAGAGGTTGTCCACTGGTTGTCTGGTCTGGGCCCACCAAGGGTGCACTATGGATGCATACTTGTTCTGCTTGATCAAGCTGAAACATTTTGAACTACAAAGCATGTTTTGCATATTTTACTTAATTATATTCTTCATATGAAAACCTGAGTAAACACTATAGTACTCATACTCTATCACTAGTCCCTGCCTTCACCTCTTCTTTCTATGGCTGATAACTCACATTAGTTTTACTTACCCAAAAAAAAAGAGGAGAGATACATCAATCCCTGCATTATCTTTTTCTGCATGCTTCCACGCTTCTCACATGCTTTCTAAACTTCAGCAACTTATTCGGTTATTCCCATTACTGAGCCTTTTTGCTTTCATTCACACTGAACTTCTTTCAGCTATACATGCGGAGGAAAACTAATGTTGCTCGAACTTATCCTCCCCCTCACCCCCAAACAAAATAGCAGATCCATACATCTGACTTATCTGTTTGATTTATCTTTTCGTTTGTGTTTATTGGAATTTGCAGTGTATGGTAATTTACCATCTGAGAACCAGTTGGCAGATTGGGAGTTCACAGTTTCACAACATTCAGCAGTTCCACAAGGAATCTTGGTGCGCTCATATTTTAGTTTTCTAAGAAAGCTTGAGTTATAGTGGATTCAGATTTTCGTCACTCGCAAATGCTCCCCATGACTTAAAGACAGGAACATCCTTGGATCTTACTTAAATAATGAACTTATTGTGCTTCTGCATTTATTAGCTATTGTCTGCAATATTTTCCCTCTCTCATAAACTTCATGGTCTTGGAGTATGAAACTTGTGAAATCCCATGGGCATTTCACCTTCTGCACATGTTTGGTCAGTCACTACATCTTCCAAAATGGTCACTGAAAACTTATGACAAGAGGCAAAGCCTTTTGTCTGGTAGATGTAACTACTGCAATCTTTGCCAAGATGGAGGAGACACTGATACTATGTGAAATAGAAAGAAAGAAATCGTATTGAATTGGTTCTAAAGAACATACAAGAAAGCTCCTTAAATAGGAGTTTCAGCTACTAGATTAAGAACACTCCATATTATTAAACTAAGCATATCCCTCAAAATAATTGCATTGAATTCTCTTAGTTCTTAACACCCTTCACTAGTAGAAGGAGAGTGTAAGTGCAAGGGGAGGAAGAAGTACTTCTATTAGATTTTCACATCCAGTACTTATGTGATTATGATTTACGCTTCTTTGTATATATCGATGTCAGTTGTTTAAATATAGTCATTTACGGTCATATCCTATGTCCTTCAAACAGTTCTGCAAAATCCTTTTTTTTTTTGAAGTTTATGCTGTTGAGTGTTGGGTTCCTGCTTTTTGTTGGAGTCCAAAAAAATCTGAACCAATTGCAATCTTGTGATGCAGGATATTATACATTCGATGCCCCACGATGCTCATCCAATGGGTGTTCTTGTCAGTGCAATGAGTGCTCTTTCTGTCTTTCATCCTGATGCCAATCCAGCTCTGAGAGTAAGCAACATTTTCAAATATTCCACCTTGTGTAGCCTCTTCTCCCTCTTTGCTATGGTGCAACATACGTGGAAGTGTTTGACCAATATACAATCTGTAGCCAAAGCTTCTCTGTTTACCTAAATTTATTGCTTCAGATGTTCCCTGATCTCATTTTGGTTCACTGAGATGAACTTAGCTTCTTAGTTCCAATTAAAGGACACTGCTTCATCATGATTCTCTTACCACCAAGAAGATTACTAGCTTCTCGATATTTAGAGAGTTCAGTGTAGGTTTCTGATGAGAATGCTTGTCAAATTTTTTGTCTAGGTGTCTCTCTAAGAGTTGATAGTAACGACTAACGCGAATAATAATTTGAAAGTTAGCTTCTTATTATCCTAGTGGGAGTTGAATAAAGGAGTTCATGATGAAATGTTATAATTGCCACCTTGAAATGTTTCAGAACTTAAAGCGAAATTTGTTTTCATATATTTTGTGAAGAAGCATGTTTTATCTTTTATCCGTTTGTTCTTTTGGGGGTATACTGGAACATCTATTTGTCTAAACCCTCTCGTCTGCTCAAATTTCATGCTGTAGTTTAAATTGCTCTCTTGTCCCCACCTGAAGTTTCTTTGTAGTTGGTAAGAGGGTATCTGTTAGAGCTACTAGTGTTGCCCACTATTGTGCCGGTTAGAATCTGAAAAACATCCCAACTCTTTCTTTCTTCTTTCTTTCAGGAAATGGAAAAGAAATTATTTCTATTCTCATATCTCGAGTTGGATAACTCAAATAGTTCAAAGGAAAATCTTAAGGAAACTGTGTATATGGTTCGGAAAAAGTGTATTACACAAAGTTGAACAATTAAATATTTCCTCCGGTTTGGATGATCATTTAGCTTCCTTTATAAGCTAACAAGACAACATAACTTATTTCTTGGGGTACAATGTAAATTGCTTCTCTTGGTCTGCTTAGTGGTCCATCTCAATGGAAAAAGAAATACTACTAAAGACCCTTCTTAAGCCTGAATTTTGGTCATTAAGAAGCAAGATTCTCAACTAAGGGTTGAGAGATCACAAATTGATTTACGTTCTGAATTTTTGGATTCTCAAAAGTTTTAACTAGTTGGGAGCTTGCTCCTTATCTCCTGTTGGTACTACTTTATTAATAAAATTTTACTACCTTATCAATATAAAAATGATTTACCTTCTGAATTTTGACCCATTTTAATGATAGCTGGTCAGCAAGCATTTGAATTGCAACATTTTATTTTGTGATTCTGATCATTTGTCTTTGTTCATGCAGGGACAGGATATTTACAACTCTAAACAAGTGAGAGATAAACAAATAGTCCGGATCCTTGGCAAGGTTATTTTCCTTTCCTTCATCTATTTTTTCTTTGATTTGTCTGAACTTCTGCTATTTTGAACTATGATATCGCATTAAAGTTTGATGTATGTGCTTTGCGATCTTCGTCAACTGAGCGTAAAGTACTAAGTAGTAATAAGCATTCTATTCGTTGTATTTGCAGGCACCTACAATTGCTGCAGCTGCTTACTTAAGAATGGCTGGAAGGCCACCTGTCCTTCCATCCAACAATCTCTCTTATGCAGAGAACTTCTTGTACATGCTAGATTCATTGTAAGTTCTATTGTTCCCCTTTGCTTTCTTTGGTTTATGTCCGGAATTCTAAATGATGCCTAAATTGGATAGAAGTAATTATCCTGGTTCTTATTAGCCAGAGAATGATTGTAAATATAGTGGTAATCGTAAAAATCAACGTGTCTTTGGACCTCTCCTTTTTGCATTTGCCATCACATCACTTTCAATTCTTCAGTGTGCAGCCAATAAATTAAATGAATCTTTTTGTTTGCCTTGCTTACAGAGGTAATAGGTCTTACAAACCCAATCCTCGACTCGCTCGGGTGCTCGACATTCTTTTCATATTACATGCAGAACATGAAATGAATTGCTCTACTGCTGCAGCACGTCATCTTGCTTCAAGGTAGGCATCTTTTTGGAAAATAGCACTAAGATACACGACTTATATACAAATAATTGTGCCTTTGGGGTTGATGTATAAATAAGATACACGACTTAAATACAAATGATTGTGCAGTGGGGTTGATGTATACACAGCTATAGCTGGAGCTGTGGGAGCTTTGTATGGCCCTCTCCATGGGGGTGCAAATGAGGTAAAATATTTCTACGGCAAGTAATGAGCATGTATAGGGGAGCTTCAAATTTTATGAGTTCTCTGTATATTTATGTCTCTCACATGACATTGCGCTGGGTTGTTATATGCTTGACTGTGATGTTATTACATGGTTACAGGCTGTGCTGAAGATGCTTAGTGAGATTGGAAGCGTTGAAAATATTCCAGAGTTCATTGAGGGTGTGAAGAACAGGCAAGCATTTTTTGATAACATCAGAAGTTTTGTCTTGTTCATTTTTAACCATATGAATTTCCTTATACTTCCGTCCCTTTAGGAAGCGCAAAATGTCTGGTTTTGGGCACCGTGTCTACAAAAATTATGATCCCAGAGCAAAAGTCATTAAGAAGCTCGCCGATGAAGTATTTTCAATTGTTGGTCGGGATCCTTTGATTGAGGTAAGGTTTTCACTTCTTCTAAAAAAGATTATAACTTTTCTTGGTCTAGCTGGTGTTTCCAAGCGGTTCGTTCCATCATTATTTAAATCATTTTTGCTAGCATTTTAGAAGTAACAGGATATTTTGTATCCATGTTTAAGCAGTCCTCGCGGACTTCATATTTCCTCGAATTTCAGAATAAGAGCTTAAAGCAGTAAAGTTGGTGCAGACATAATTACATAAAAGATTGTTCTCACTAAAACATTTCATGTATGGCTAGAAAGAAATAAGTGTAAAGCCAACTTCTCCCAGTTTGTTGCATCTATACTAAAAGAAGTATAGGCACTGCATGCTCAGGTGGTTTTGGCTTGGTCTTGAGCTGGGTATTAGCCTTAGATGTTTTAAATTCACTTTCATAAAAAGCTGATAAAGTGAATTTGAGTTATTTTAGTTATACACAACTACAACAGTACAACAGTAATAAACCACCAATGTTCTTCTCTGGTTACCTTCAAACAAGTCCAGTAAAATCCATTCTTGTTTGTTCCTTGGTTATTCCGAAAGAAGCACCATTTTCTCTTTGTTGTTCAGAAGGCCATTCAAGCTTCCTTTCCCCATTATTTATATTTCCATAGGCAGTCTTTGTTCTTTCTTCAGGCAATTCCAAATTAACAAAAATCTGATCTTTCGAGGTAGCTAAATTTCTATCTTTTCCCACACTAATTCTACCTCAGATTCGAAGAAGATATTTCCCTTTGGTTCTTCATTGTAGAATTAACTAAGGGGATTTCTTTTATCTTTGTAATGCCGGATATTCGACTACATCTTTATCCTACAATGACATCGAGTGTGCCTGTTAGCTCTCTTACTATGTGGAAGAGGTTATAGAATCTCGTTTTTCTGAAATATGTAAATTATATATTAAATTGAGAAAAAATGTCTTTCCAGGAGATGAGATTGGCTACGAGTTAAATATTATGGTGGGTAATACACAGTCAGAGCATTTGATGCCACCACCCAGATATCCTGTATCTCTCTGGCCGGCTGGTTAAATATGTACATCTATTAAATCCTTGCATGCATGAAAGGATGTAATATGGCCTGCTTTCTTTCAATGAACCAACGTTATTTCTCATATTATTTCAGGTTGCTATTGCTCTGGAGAAAGCCGCACTCTCAGACGAGTACTTTGTAAAAAGGAAGCTGTATCCAAACGTTGATTTCTACTCTGGTTTAATTTACAGGTAAGAACAAAGTAAGATGAATCTTGTTGGTATTCGTTATTAATGATATTTCTCTAATGATAATACTTTGTCATGTATTAGGGCAATGGGATTCCCGACGGAATTCTTTCCAGTCTTGTTTGCAGTTCCTAGGATGGCTGGTTACTTGTCTCATTGGCGAGAGTCTCTGGATGATCCTGATACCAAGATAATGAGACCTGCACAGGTAAAATCACTTGGTCTGGCTTTTCAATCTTGGTGTAATCAGATTCTGTACAAAGAAGACTTTATTATTAGCAATTACTAAATTTTATGTTAGCCGCTTAGTACTTGCTTATGCCAAGTCAAAACCTTGGCTCTTTGTATTTTTCCTCCGTCTTCTGATTGCCTCGGCATCTTAGAAGATCCAGAAAACCCAATGGTGCTCGTTTAGAACCTAATGACATTTAGATGGAAGTTCTGATTGGGAACTAAATGAGTTTTGGCTACTTTGCTGGACTGCTTGTAATTGATTTGTTCATAGTTCTCTTCTTCTGACTTCTTATCCCCTAGGGAAGTCTGTAGTCCTATAAAAGTTTCCCCTTATCGAACTTTTCCGGGTTTATTCATTTGAGTTTTGTTTCTCTTTCAGGTGTATACTGGTGTATGGATGCGTCACTATATGCCTCTCAAAGAGCGATCACCATATACGGAAACAGACAAGCTTGGTCAAGTGTCTGTCTCCAATGCCACCAAGCGACGTTTGGCTGGTTCAGGGGCCTAGGCTTCTTCATGTTTCAGTTATGTTTTAGAAAAATAAATGGTAAAATTTTTCTGCACGAGGAGTGCACTTGTCCTGAACATGGATAGATTCTGACAAACAAAGCAGATATATTCGAATGTTTCCGTTTTAAAATAGCTTAATAAGCTTCTTCACAAGGATACTATTTAACACAAAATTTTATATGTAGTCTTCTTTTAGTACCCCTCAAATATATAGTTGACAAGCAAAAAGGAAAGATACACAGCCTGTTGGCCGCCAAAAATAAAATGCAATAACCTTAACCTAAACGAACATGCAAACACCGACTCCATTATTATTGCTGCAAAACCGAGTCCAACTCGAAGACGCCTTTAAACCACGCTTCTTATATGTTTCGTTCTTTGCTCTCAATTTTCACGTAACAGTATGGTCATCTGTCACAACCAAGTATACGTGGAGGAGAACTTCATTGTCGCATGCATTCCGCACGAGCTTCTTGTTGAAATTCTGAAAAGGGTTCGTGCTAAGTCTCTCTTGCGTTTTAGGTGTGTTTCAAAATCCTTTTGCTCCCTTATATCAGAACCCTTATTCATTGAAGCACATCAAAAAGTTGCGTAGCTCAATTCCTCGTAAGTTGCCTAGCTTGGACTCCTAAACGTGTCATTTATAATTTAGGCCAAAGAGAAGAATATCAAGACTTAGCTGGTCCTATTCAGTACTTGGATCAGCCATGTTTCCATGAATTTAACTATATGCAATCTATCAATGGCCTAGTTTGTCTATGGAACAGTACCGTTGGAGAAGTTGCTATTTGCAATCCTTTCATAAAACATGTCTTTCTTCCTAATCAACAACCCACGAGAGAACTTGACGGTTTAATGACTTGTTGCTCCCTATGTGTTGATCCCACCACGAAGAAACATAAAGTATTCAAGGCACACCTTAGGAATAATGAAATGAGATACTGGATTTTCACCATTGGAGTGGACAAGTTATGGAGAGAGATCTCCGGTTGCTCCAATTTTCCCCCTTCAAATGGCAACAGTGTTTCTATTGACGGGGTCATTTATTGGGTAAATATAATTCGATGTGACATAGCTACATTCAGTGTTGGAGATGAAAAGTTCATTAGAATGATTTCATTCCCCGGTAGAGAATTGACATTGAGGTTCCCTGAATATACATCACGAATAGTAGAAATAAAGGGACAAGTTGCACTATTAGCTCCTGTATATTTCAAATATGGCACAATTGCTTTTTTATGTTCTCAATGGTACTGGTGAAACTGACGAATGGGTGAAGCATGCAATTGAGCTACCATCAGAATTAACAAAGACATGCGGAGGTCGTCTTTGCCCTTTGTTTACCATCAATCCTAAGGGCGAGATTCTATCAATTCCAGACGAGAAGAGTTCGCCCCTCTTTTTATATGACATTGGAAGGAAAGAATGGAAACTAGTTGAGATACATGGAATTTATGAACGCAAATTCCTTGTGGAGATTCAGATTAGTGGGTTGCTAAATATTGTGGAGAGTATTTGACCCTTGAGATTGTCTGAAATGGTAAACTTAAACGTTAAAGGTCGAGGTTCATATGTCCCTTAAATTATTTTAACTGCATGCTTTCAAGCCTCAAGGTGACCAAATTCGCAGCATGTAAGTGAATAGAGTTATCCTTTAGCACATATAAAGCCCTCCTTGTATAATGTTATCAGTGTTTATAGTTCCTTTTCTGATTTCATTCAATACAAACATTTCAATTTCTGTTATAAGTATTGTGTGTGATTTGGAGGTTCACTCCTACTTTTGAAATTTTAAGCAATGATGTTATGTACTCATTTTTCTTTTCCTCTGCTGCAAAGTGCATGGAGTGACAGAAGTTCATATTTGTTTAATTGCATTCTTTAACATGCATGACGTTTGATCCCTATTGATCTCCTTTTTTTTTTTTTTAATCGATTAGACATTCTTTAGGCTTATGCAAATCTTGAGCACAAACTGAAATTCTTCATATAAATTCGAAGTGATTTTCTTCCAATTGCTTCCATTTTTGGACTCTTCTGCCACATTGTCTAACACAAGCCATTTTATGCAATTTTTACCATTTTCAAGAATTTAAATTCCATAAACTATTAATTTTTTTGTAAACTTTAATGTGATATTTCAAGAATTTTAGCCTGCCTTTATGACTGAATTAACAAGATACTGCCAAATAGACTACTGGGAAAACCTGCATGTTATATAGAGATTGATACCTCTGTTTGTTAAAGAAAAGGAGATGGTAGAAAGTGATGTGATCAGTGAAGAGAATATTGAGGAGAGTAGTTGAAGTGTTTACCCTCAAAATTGGATAGCAATTGAATTTAAGGATACGCGGATTAATTTGATACAAAGTGATGAATTAAGTTGCTATTAGATAAATAAAGATAACATAAATTCAAACCACACGAGCTGGATAGTTTCAGTTTTGATGGAATAATCTCTTTCGAGCCGGACTCACCACAACCGATGTGGATAAAAAAGAACAAGAGCTTCAAGACAGAGAAAATAATAATGTATTGCTTTTGGGTGCGTGTTACACTGTGTGAAAATGAATTATTAGACCCCCTTTATATAGTAGACGAGTCCTATTTTAGGTACAACTCTATAAAAGGTAAAAAATCTTCTGATTCGCTGACTGTCGGTTCCTTATCGATACATGCTGAGATTCCCGCCATAACATTCGGTCAGTCACGGATTTTTCGGCCTTCTGTTGGCCATGCTGGATCGTCTGACAATATTCTTCAAAGTCGTTCGAGGCTAAGACCGATTCCGGGATCATGGCCTCGATATCCTCGAAGGCGGGCGTCATGCCCCCCGGGTTCTAGCACAGTGGGACTTTGGCTTGGTTTCGGTCCCTTATTGCCATATCTCAAGCCTGACTTATTTTGTCGGAGGTTAGGATGCACCATGAGCTCGATTTTACCCGCATACAGATAGTTTCCTCGTTTTTTAGAGAGTAAAAGACGAGAAACGACATGAGCTTCCGATTTTTACTTCTATACGCCGTGACAAAAACGACAAAACAACCGAAACGTCTCGTCAATCAAGTCTTAATGGCATTAAGTGCATGTCAGCTGACGGTCGGCCGTCCTTGGATGCCAAACGCCGCTAAACTACTATAAATATCCCCTCCTTCGTTCATTTTAACTTTACATCCAAACCTTCTACCCTCATATTTTTAAGATGTCAACACTTTCTAGCACTTTTACTTCGGTTTTTCAAGATTCTTTGCAAGAATTTTTACCCATCTTCATCTTAAGCCATCAAGTCCAATCTTTCGACTTCCTTTCTTCCTCCACCTTTCTCAAATTTTCCTCGACCGACTACTGAGGCCGAGGGGACTGTTTCGCGCGCTGCCGTCAATGAACCAGTACCTGAACCCCCTTTGAAAATGTTCATCCCCGGGGGATGCTCGGTCAACGTCGATTTCAAGGTCGAAAAACCTTCCTCCGTACAATGCCGGTGCGAGGAGGTCTCGAGATACATCTGCTCGATCAGTGAAGAGATCCTCCCCGCGGTCCGAAAAGACTGTAACTGGGCCGACAAGGACATAGTGATCCCCGGCCCCCATTGAAGCCATTACCACCCATGTTGAGGGATACCTAAGTGTTTACACTTATCCCTTTACATTGGTTCCCGTGGATCCGATCATTTTGGATTTCTGCAGAAGGTACAACGTGTGCCTAGGCCAGATTCATCCATCGCTCTGGAGGACCGTAATCCTCCTCCGGTTCTTTGTGAACAAAATTGATGGGTGCTCATTCACCATCGACCATCTTCTACGCTTATACAGTCCTCGAATCTTCGGGGGGGGGG
>MCJB01052096.1:19851-35964 GCA_002018475.1 Nicotiana obtusifolia | reverse complement strand
TTTTTTTTTTTTTTTTCAATTCAATTCTGATTTTTACTCTTAAATGATAACAACCAAACTATTAAGAGAACCAAAATAATAATAATATTACACTAAAAGAAATAAATTAAAACTATCAAATGAAAACTAGCAAAATACATAATCTCAAGTTACAAAACACACAATTTTCACAAACATACAACACCAGCACAGGTAGTAGTTCGCCCACCCCATACTTAAATAATGCATAGTCCTCGATGCATTTAAAATATGTAAAATAAAGTAGGGTAAGAAGAAACTCCCTGTCAGTCCGTGCCATTTTCCTCGGAATCCAGCTCAAAAGGTACCATAGCCATTGGCCCGGTTGCGCCATCGTCATCATCCCCCTCGGTATCCGAGCCCTGAACTGTGTTGGCGTCCTCTGATGGATGCACAGGGCTGCCAGGTGCAATCCCTAACATCTCTTTAGAAGCACGGGATAGATCATCTCGCAGGTGCATGCGCTCTTCATCAGTGATGCCGGTTCGGCTCATGAGCAAATTGATTGCGTTATACATGTACTTGTTGAAGTTCTCTTCACGCTCCAATCGAGCCACGGGGGTGAGCTTGGCCGACGTTTCCATGACGGCGGTGATATCCATTAGCCCTGCTGGTGCCTCCACAACCTCGTCGTGCCTAGGATACTCAGGCACTCCCAAAAACCGCATGTATTGCGTCAGAAGGTTGCCGAAAAACAACCGCCAAATCTGCCGCCCGAATCTGGTGCGGGCCATTTCGTTGAGCATAATCTCTGCGATATTGATAGGTCGGCCGGTCATAATTGAGAAGATGAGACACACTCTCGCTCGAGTGCAGTCACTGCTGTGCTCAGCAGGCATCAGTCTAGCCTGTACGAAGTTCTGCCATACCTTGGCAGTGCTGTTGAAATCTGCCCTCACCATGGAGAGATGAATGTTCTCCTGCTTCCTCAGCCACTTAGCATTTGAATTGATTCCACACAATGTGTGACGTATTAGCTCATATGGGGGACTCTGAATGAGGCGTTGCAGTCTCCGTGGGTCGGCATTTTCAACCCTTAGATAGTCACACAACGCTTCTCTACCCATTGGCACATCGGTTCCGCGAACATGAGAGGTAGAGCTATGATGGTTCCAGTTGGCATAAAGTTCACGGACCAGACTCAAATTGGCAGGCCCCGGGCAGTCCAGAAATTTTTCCATCCCTGAAACACGCAGTCGGGCGAGTACGTCTGGGAACTGCCTTTCTAAAGCAGTTATGTTAATTCCCATCTCTGAAACATAGCGCCCAGTTGGCACAAAGTTCCGATACCACACAGCAGCAGCATCGTTAACCTAATCGAGGACGAGGCCTGGATGGGACTCGCTGCGATTCCTCGTCCACCTGCTTTCCCTTGGACTGTCTCGAGGAGCCCTCTCCCTGTTTTCGCTTCTTTGGAACTTGCGAAGTAGCGGTGGCTTTTCCAATACCTTTCCCTTTAGCAACGTCGTCACGGGCCATAATGTCCTGCAACACGAGCCAATATAAAAGTGAGCAAAGTGTAATACATATACTGTAAGTACAACGTCATTACTGGACCCCACACTTAAACTCTAAGCATAGAAGCAAGTGTTGCAATACAAACTATGGGTACTCAAGACTTCCCCATGTTTCAAAAATAAATAGTGATCATGGCGACATGAATAAGCGATAACGACAACGACAACGAAAGGTAAAAGCTCGGCACTTTCTATGCTAATGCTAGAATATACGTACATTAAGCTATCTTACACAATTATACAACATACATATACAAGAGTAACGGCGTAAGAAGATATGCGGCATCAAATTCCTCCCCCTCAACTTGTAAACGTCCCCCGAGATACCCCACACTTAGTTCAAACGCCTATACAAGTGTCGTCGGCTACTCAGACTTCACCGATGCATAAAAAGTCTCATTCAGGCATTTAAACAAACAGATGGGCATGGAGTGTGTTGTGCAATTTCAACAATGGTGAAGTATAGTGACCCTCCCGATTTTGACGGAGTAGAGGAAATTCTAGTTTACTACTCCGATAACAATAATAACCAAATAATTTTTTGTACACACATACCACCATGAAAGGGTTAAGAGAAGGAGAAGATATGGGATTTTTGGGGATGGGAACATGAGCATACATGCTAAATATAATACATTGAAGAAAAGAAAAGAGAAGATGAAGGAGAAGATGAAGGTTAACATACCAGAAGAATGGAGATAATAGAGAATAAAAAGCTGAAATTGTTAGTGAAGAAGAAGAAGAAGATGATGAACTGCGGTAGAGGAGGAATTTGTTTTTCTGTTTTGTGTTGTTGTGTGTTAGGAATTCGGGTGGGTTGGGGGGTGTAAAAGGGTTATTATTGTTAGTGGAAAACGGGTTGTGGGTCGGGTTTATCGGGTATGGGTCAAAATTACAAAATAAAAAGAAAAATAGAAAACTTACCTGACACCCCCCCAGCTGGCGCCTAGCGCCCTTCCTGGCGCTGGGGGGTCTCGTGCACACTGCCTAGGGCGCCACAGGTGGCGCTGGGCGCTGCAGGCCGAAAATCTTTTTTTTTTCTTTTTTTTCTTTTTCAATTCAATTCCCCAACCCTTACACAATTTATATGTCTTACCTCATTACAACTAATAGTTCTACACCTATACATCAATTGTACCACTTCATCTACTCTAAAAGGGTAAATAAAGAATCTAAACTAGAAAAGCGATAAAAATTGGGTTGCCTTCCAACAAGCGCCTGATTTAACGTCGCGACACGACGTAGATTTTCGCTTTACTCATTGGTGAGCACGACTTTGGTTTTCTTCCTGTTAATCAAACCTCCCCAATAGTGCTTAACTCTCTGACCGTTCACCAAAAATTTTCGTTCACTATTCAAAGCTCGTAATTCGATCGCACCATATGGAGTGACCCTTACCACTTCAAACGGACCTGACCATCTTGATTTAAGCTTTCCAGGAAATAACCTTAGTCTTGAGTTGAACAATAATACTTGTTTACCCGGTTCAAAATGGCATGGCTTGATATGCTTGTCGTGCCATCTTTTTGTCTTCTCTTTATACAACTTGGCGTTCTCGTAAGAGTGTAGCCGGAACTCATCTAATTCGTTGAACTGCATAATCCGTTTCTTGGCCGCTGCTTCAAAGTCCATATTCAGCCTTTTGATTGCCCAATATGCTTTATGCTCCAACTCCACCGGCAAGTGGCATGCTTTTTCATAAACCAATTTGTAGGGGGACGTTCCAATTGGTGTTTTGTATGCTGTTCTATAGGCCCAAAGAGCATCATCCAACTTTGAAGCCTAATATTTCCTGTTTACGCTCACCGTCTTTTCTAGAATTTGCTTGATCTCCCTATTTGATACCTCTTCTTGGCCGCTTGTCTGGGGGTGATATGCTGTAGCAACCTTGTGACGAACCCTGTATTTTGCTAGAAGGTTATTTAATAGTCGATTGTAAAAGTGCGTTCCTTCATCGCTGATCAACGCCCGTGGAGTCCCAAATCTGGAGAATATATTCTTTTTCACGAATGCAGCTACTACCATTGCATCCTTTGTAGGCAAAGCAATTGCCTCCACCCATTTCGACACATAATCAATGGCCAGCGGAATATATTTGTTCCTTCTAGAAGGTGGAAACGGTCCCATAAGTCTATCCCCCAAACATCAAAAAGTTCAACTTCTAAAATGTTGTTTAGAGGCATCTCCTGCTTCCGTGTGATTGTGCCCGTTCTCTGGCATTGATCGCACTTTTTAACAAATGCATGAGCGTCCTTGAACAAGGTTGGCCAAAATAGACAGGACTGTAGTACCTTAGCTGTTGTTCTGTCTCCTCCGTGATGGCCTCCATAAGGTGAGGCATGACAATTATGCAGTACTGACTCCACTTCTTCTTCCGGGATACATCTCCTCATCAACTGATCAGCATACTGCTTGAATAAATAAGGTTCATCCCAGTGGTAGAAATTCACATCATGCAAGAACCTCTTCCTAGCTTCAGTCTTGATTTCAGGAGGAAGTACGCCGCTCACCAAATAGTTCACATAATCAACGTACCATGGGGAAGAATCATGAGTGATAGCAAAGAGATGTTCATCGGGGAATACTTCTTTAATCTGTCCATCTTCCTCTATGTGATCATGATTTTCCAAGCAGGATAAATGGTCAGCTACCTGATTTTCCGTCCCCTTCCGATCTCTGATTTCCACATCAAATTCCTGCAACAATAATACCCAGCGCATTAATCTAGCTTTAGACTCTTTTTTCGTAAATAGGTACTTGATCGCTGCATGGTCGGTGTGGACTATGACTTTTGTTCCCACCAAGTAAGCTCGGAATTTTTTGAAGGCCCATACTACTGCTAACAAACTCTTTTTCTGTGGTAGTGTAATTTTGTTGTGCATCTTCGAGAGTTTTGCTTGCATAGTAGATGGAGTAGAACACCTTGTCCTTCCGCTATCCCAACACTGCCCCAATGGCCAGGTCACTTGCATCACACATAAGTTCGAATGGTAAATATCCATCCGGTGCTACGATGATAGGAGCAGTCACCAACTTCTTCTTAAGCTCTTCGAAAGCCTTGAGGCACGAATCATCAAATTTGAAAGATACATCCTTTTCGTGTAACCTGCACAAAGGAGTAGCAATTTTAGAAAAATCTTTAATAAATCGTCTATAGAAACCTACATGTCCCAAGAAACTCCGGACACCCTTCACTGAAATTGGTGGAGGTAATTTTTCAACCGCCTCCACTTTAGCTTTATCCACTTCAATACCAGTCCCGGAGATTTTGTGACCCAAGACAATGCCTTCTTGCACCATAAAGTGGCACTTTTCCCAATTAAGCACCAGATTTGTTTCTTCGCAGCGTGCTAGCACCTTGCTTAGGTTCTTCAAGCAGTCATCATAAGAAGACCCAAAAATTGAAAAATCGTCCATGAATACTTCCACAAATTTTTCCACCATATCGGTGAAAATAGCCATCATACATCTTTGGAATGTGGCTGGTGCATTGCATAGTCCAAATGGCATTCGCTTGAAGGCGAAAGTGCCATAAGGGCAAGTGAAGGTGGTCTTCTCTTGATCTTCTGGGCATATGACAAGTTGGTTGTATCCCGAGTAGCCATCAAGGAAACAGTAGTATTCATGCCCGGCTAACCTATCGAGCATTTGATCAATGAATGGGAGTGGCAAGTGGTCTTTGCGAGTCGCTTTGTTGAGTTTCCTATAATCAATGCGTACTCTCCATCCCGTAATAGTTTGAGTAGGAATTAACTCATTCTTCTCGTTCTCTACGACAGTCATTCCACCCTTTTTAGGCACACACTGAACTGGGCTGACCCAATTGCTGACAGAAATAGAAAAAATGATACCCGCGTCGAGCAATTTTATGACTTCCTTCTTCACCACTTCTTTCATTATAGGATTCAATCTCCTTTGCTGCTCTACACTGGGGCAGTGTCCATCCTCTAGAAAATTTTTATGCATGCAAAAAGATGGACTAATCCCCTTGATGTCTGCTATGGTCCACCCAATTGCCTTTTTGTATTCTCGAAGGACTCTAAGCAATTTCTCTTCTTGCGTGCTGGTCAAGCTGGACCATATAATTATTGGCAACGTCTCAAAATTTCCCAAATAAGCATAGCGCAGATGCGCTGGAAGTGGCTTGAGTTCTAGCCTCGGTGCTTCCTCAATAGACGGCCTGGGAAGGGTCAGAGTGACAGGCCTCTCCAATTCTTCGAATTTTTTGAATCCCTGAACATAATTGCAAGACATGTCCAGTATTTGATCGATTTCTCCCATCATATCATCTTCATTAAATTCCATATCCTCAATCAATATTCGTTCAATAGGATCAACTGGGCTTATGTAAGGCACTAAGGGTGTGGAAACATTCTCCACCACCGAGATCATTGATAATCCCTCATAATGGGTTGGCAGCCGGAGTGCTTTATAAACATTAAATACTTCTTCTTGATCACCCACTCTCATCTTCATTTTACCTTTAGACATCGATAATGGTGCGACCTGTGGCTAGGAATGGACGACACCCCAAAATAAATGGGACGTCCTGATCTGGCTCGTAATCCAGGATGATGAAGTCAGCAAGAAATATGAATGAGCCAACTTGGACCAGTACGTCTTCAATCACTCCCTCCGGATGAGCCAGGGAGTGGTCAGCCAACTGTAATATAACTGTTGTTGGGCGTGGGTCACCCAACCCCAACTGTTTGAATACTGAGAGCGGCATCAAGTTTATGCTTGCTCCAAGATCACATAGAGCTCTTCCTACGGCATGTTTCCCAATCGAAATTTGAATGGTGAAGCTACCCGGATCCTTCAATTTCTGTGGTAGCTTGCCTTGGATTCTAGAACTGCACTCCTCGGTGAGTGCCACAGTCTCAAACTCAGTCAACCTCCATTTATTGGCCATAATATCCTTGATATACTTTGCATATTTAGGCACTTCTTGCAATATATCGACCAATGGAATGTTGATTTGTACCTGCTTCAAAATGTCAAGGAACTTTTTGTACGCCTCATTATCCCTCAGTTTTTGTAATATTTGTGAAAATGGAGGTGGTGGCCTTGAAACCAGTTGTGGGGGTTGCTTAGCTCCTGCCTCTTCAGCCGGCTTCTCAGTTTCCTTAGCTTTCTCTGTTGTTGCCTCTATGGTGATCGGCTTTTCATTAAAGGTCACCTGCTTCTTCTTTTTAGATTCTACCTCTTCCAGTTGTCTCCCATTTCTCAATGATACAACATTAAGTGCCGCCCTTGGGTTTGCTTCAGTATCACTGGGTAGAGCTCCAGCTGGTCTAGTATTTTGAGCCCCGGCCAGCTATCCCAATTGGCGCTCCAGATTCCTCACTGTTGTGGTGAGGGTTTGGTATTCTGTTCTGAACTGTTTATTGTCTTGCACCAGCTGCTTCAACAATTCATTTGTATTATCTTCTACCTGTTGAGGTTGCCTTTGTTGTTGATTATAATTCCCTTGCGGTCTAACAGGATTCTGCTGCTGTTGATGTCCACCCCATGAAAAGTTGGGGTGATTCCTCTAATTCGGATTGTAGGTGTTCCCATATTGTGTATTTTGATTCAATGGCCCCCTGTTCTGTTGTCCCACATAATATATAGATTCCGGATTTGTGGGGCACATGTCACTTGTATGGTTGTCACCACACATCTCACAGCACAACGACATCTGTTGGACCTGTTGTCTCGGTTGTACCTGCTGCATCGTCATTCTGTTCATCTGATTGGCCAGTTTTGCCATCTCTGCTCTCATAGCTGCGAGGTCATCCAGTTCGATCAACCCAGCTCCCTTTGGTTTAATTGCTCTGTGTGAGTCACCGTCTCCTTGCCAATTATGATCATTGGCCGCGAAATTGTTCAGTAAGAGTTGAATTTCACTATAGGGCTTGGCCATGCAACTGCCCCCACAAGCTGAGTCGAGGTTCATTTTTGAAGCTTCATCTAGCCCGTCAAAAAAAGTATGTCCCAGAACCTCATCCATCAGGCAATGATGTGGACAATCCCTAAGCAGCTTCTTATATCTTTCCCATGCTTGCCGAAGAGTTTCTCCTTCACGTTGTTCTAATCAGAATCTGGCTTCTTATTGACTTTGTCTTTTTGGTTAGAAAGAATTTAATTAGGAATTTTCTGGCTAGGTCATCCCATGTGTAGATAGAATTTGCAGGCTCCTTTTGCACCCATTCCTTTGCTTCCCCCAATAGTGAAAAGGGGACAATGTCTACCTCACATAATCTTTGGAAACGTTTGGATAATTATAAGTATCCGTGATTTCCAAAAAATTCTGAATATGTCTCTGTGGATCTTCATGGGACAGTCCCACATACTGCCCTGTAGATTGGATCAGCTGCACCATATATTGTTTTAGTTCAAAGTGCCCCGTGATTTCAGGTTTTACAATTGCCTGAGTCATGTTGGCAAGATTGGGTCTTGCAGCTTCAATCACCGCTCGTTCCACATTACCCGCCATCTCAATTGGCTGTGGTTGAACGACAATGTCCAACTCTCTGTTAATTCTAGTTCTGGCTTCTATCTCCCTCCTTACTCTGTGTAGTGTTCGTTTAATTTCTGGATCGAAAGGAAGAAGGTTGTTTGCGCTTCTACTCCTCCTCATTCAATAGAAGAGCCTGTGTGTGCAAACAACGTAAGCCGACAAGTAAAACTTGAACAAATAACAAATATAAGCTTAAGTCGGTAAAGTAGCAGATTGTTAAGTCCCCTGCAACGGCGCCAAAAACTTGTTGCTCCCTAATGCACACGCAAGTATACGTGGTCGACAAGTAATATAGGATTTTGAGTCCAGGTTATCGTACCCAGAAGGACTTAATTCAACTACTTACTAACGGACTAATATTGTTATTCAAGCAAGCAGAAATTCGAGTTCAATATCTTGATTATTCTAAACTACAACTCTAATTTATAACTAGATTATCAAGGAACAAATTAAGTGTTGTTTAATCAATAGAGACAAATATTCCAGGGTTGTGATTATTTCACCAATCCTATTGTGTTCTAATTAACTTTCCCTTTCATATAATTCACTTATGGTTGCTAATTAATCGATAAACGTTCTCATAGCCTTCTTGCGAAGTACTATTCGCTATTCTTAATAAATTAACACCTATATTCCTATGGAATTAATCTATCAAGAACGTAATAAAAATACGATATTCAATTAAGCATGGTGATTAAGTATATTCCTATCCTAACCACGAATCCGCCCCCCTTTAAAGGTTAAGAACATGATTTCAATTCTTCTCTAACCTAAACATAGTTTTCCCAAACATAGCATAGATAGTTGATAGAACCTAATTGCTGGCCAAACAATTAAGCAATTAAACATAGAATTGAAGAAACAACCATATAATCATGAATTATAATCAAGAAATCATTAACTTCGAACAAAAATGTTCATGGCTAATCACAACCCCAGAACAAGGGGTGATTAGCCACTCATGATAAAAGCAATCAAAATATAAAGTATTGAATAAACTATAAAAATACTAGAAAGAATGAAGAACTGAGAATCGATGCTTCCGTGCGATGTTCCGTTGTGTTTTTGTCTCCCAAATTACGTTCTATATGTTCCTCTTGGGTTTAGATGTGTTTATATAGGTATTGGGAAGGGGTAGGGTCGAAAATAGTAGACTTCTAGACGAAATAGGAGAGCTCCCGACGTCGGCGCCCTAGCTGGCGCCAGGCGCCCACCAGGGCGCTGCTTCCAGTGACCTTCCCAAAACACACTGCCTCCAGCGCCAAAGGTGGCGCCAGGCGCTGCCTGTGGCGCCCAATGCTCCTTCGCCCGCTTTTGTCTCGTTTTGGCTTATTTCTTGCTCGTTTCGCCCCCAATTGCTCCCGACTCATTCCTACACATAAAAACACTTTAATTTAACATGAATCGTAGCAATTAACATCCCAATTTCATAAAACAAAAGCCAAGTATGAGGTGATTTACTTAGAAATATATATCTTTCACACCAAACATCAGGTACGCAATTTTGAATTTATTATGTTAGTCCTGATTTTGTTGTTTCTTTGACTCCCTTTATTTCGATTTATATATTTTCTGTTTCTTTCAATTCCTTCTTTAAAACACTCCAAGTTGTTTTGACACAATCCATTATATATAATTTTTACCACTTTCAAGAATTTAAATTCCTCAAACTATTAAAAGATTTTAAACCTTAATGTGATATTTCAGGAATTTTAGTCTAGCCTTTGTGACTGAATTAACAAGATAATGCCAAATAGAATATTGGGAAACACATGTTATATAGAGATTGATGGCTCAATTAGTCAGTAGACATAATGTTATTGCAGCGGACTTTGATATTGAATTGCCACAGATACAATGACAAACCAATACAATAGTAATTTTTAAGCACGGGATGAGGGGTGGTGGTGATTTTTGCTAGTGCATCTTTATGGAGTGGAGAAAATAGGTATGTTCCATTTGATGCAGAGAACGGTTCCTAATATTTGAGATTTCGAAATGAACTAAATCTTATATATTAAATTTTTTCTTGTTTAAACTATGTAATATAACAGAAAATATTATATATTAATGACACAAGAAAATCGCATTATTTATATAAACAATTCTTATTGATCGAGCACTTTTCCTTTCTTTTTTAGGTTTAGGAGACCTTTTTTTCTTTGTCTCATATTTTACATAGCTATAATTAGTTTTACGAAATATTAGAAAGAGTTTTAAAGCTAAACATTAGCTACGACTTCTTGTCAAGAAAATAAGTTTTCAAGCTCAGTTACGCGGGAATTTTTATATTCAATACTGGAAGATATTCAAATTAACATAGTTGATTGATATGTGTGTTGCCATTATGAGATAATTAAAATCAATTAAAGCTAAGCAAAAAGAGAACTTAGGCTCCGAAGTATATTTATCTATATCAATATTTATCTATCAATAATATGTTGATCAACTTTTACCTTTTCCTAATTTCAGCTATGTTGGTAAATTTCTAATTACAATTAATCTAAATTTTTTATTATTCTCTTTTATTTGTTTTTAACTTTTTATGTGATACGATTTTTGATGTTTATTACACATACACCACTTTGAGTCTTATAGATTTTCGTGCCTAAATAAAAAAAGGTACTTTAGTATTTAGGACTAAACTAATATTCAGAATTTTAATTAAACTACCATTCCTTCAAAACTGCGTATGAAGAAAATTGTCTACTTTTGCTGCGAGAAATATTTTTTGCAACTTTGTGCTTATCAAAAAGAATACTTTGAACATTTTCCTCTTCTTTCCGACATCATATGGTAGAAGACAAGTCTAAAATTACAATAAGGTATTCAAGAATTTCTGTCACATAAGAGTCCTTCTTTTGTTAAGCTCAATAATATGATTAATACTAATTATTTTTAGAAAATTATATCTTTTAAATATTATTTTACGATTCAAATATATTTTAGATAATATTTATATTTATTTTTAAAATTTAATATTCAATAATTGATATAGAAACACGCGCAACGCAAGTACATTAATACTAGTAGTTCTAAAATCATTAATCATTAATTTAGTAGTAGTAGTAGAAGTTATAAATTCATCCACCATCAAAAGATAAGTAGTATATAAAGTATCAATAACGAAGTAGATACCTCTCAGTATTGTTATATGACATCGTTAGGAATTATCAATATCAAAATTCCAATATTAAACAAAAAGAAAAAAAAAGTACTATAAGCATTTAAAAAGGTCATGGGTATTTTCCGTTTCTATAACAATGTATATTGCCTAATTATATTGATAAAATATTGGGAAGAAAATATGGCAAATATGGAAATTGTAATTGTATTCTTGGTAGGTTATATTCGTGATATATTCTGTACCCTAGAATACAAAGATACAATTTCCATATTTACATATGTTCCCAGTAGATATTGAACCCTACGCATAGACTATTGGCCGCCAGCAAATACAAAGGTAGTAACCTAAACAGTATATAAGTTTTTCCGATTGTTCAATTTCTTTACTCTTTTAGAATAGCTTTCACATTAGACAGAATTATAATTTAAGTTATTCTCCTAATATTTAAGATTTTACGATCAATCAAAATTTGCATATTAAATCTTTTCTTATTAAACTCGGTAAGAAATTCTATTATTTAGGAACTAGATTTGCATATTAAATCAAAATTTGTATCTATTTGTTTTCCTTTCTTTGTGCTGTAAATAACCTAGTTTTGGTAATACAGATTTCTTGTTTATATAAATAAAAAAAAAGGGAATTCCTACTATACATAAATGAGAAAATCTTTTTTTAATAAGGAATCGAATTGTCTTCAATTCCTATAATCTATGTTAAATAAAAGAGAATATTTTTAAAAGGATTTAATTTATTTTTAATCAGACATATACGGATTTATGTAGGCAAATGTTTCTTTTTTATCGAATTAATTAAAGAGAATCAACACTCATATATTAGGAACTTAACTATTTCCTTAAGTTTTTATTTTATAACTCACGAAATATTTTTTTAATAATATTTATGTGATTTTCAAAAAAAATTTACTCATGACATCGTTACACGCGTACATACATTAACATGAAAATACATAGTACTAAATGATAAATGTGTATATAAAATTTTTTTAAATTTTTTTTTCACTTTTTGTCGAAATCAGTGTTTGGCCATAAAATTTTCAAGTTTCACTTGAAGATGAATTTTGGAATTTTTCGAAAATTTGAAAAACTCCAAAGAGTTATATTTCAAAATTTTCACTCAGATCACTCACAAAAAAATTCAAAAGCAACCCAAAATTATATTCATGTCCAAACATAACTCTAACTTTTAAATATCATTTTTACTTAAAAAAAAAATTTCACTTTTCTCGGAATTTTACAATTCTTATATCCAAACGTCCACAAAATATACATATCTTGGATTCATTAAATAAATATAAATACTTGGTACGCAAAAGTAGGGGCGACACTATTTAAATTAGGCTATGTTCTTTTAGAGGAAAAGTTCAAATTTCTACTGTATTTGATTTAGTTAATTTCTATGATTTCGACTGATCTAAGAGTCTAATGTGAAGAGGAGATATTTTAACTTCTCTTCTTTCTGCCTATTCATTCATATGATCTTATTGTAAATTTTTATATGGTAATTAAGTTAGATCGGTTAGGAGGAAGTTGTCTTTTGCACCATCTTAGAAGTATTTTGCGTGTATGGCATTAAACTAAGATTGTGCAAAAGATAACTTCCTCCTGACCGACCTAACTTAGTTGCCAGATTTTTTTGGAAATTTGTACGAGTTAAAAGATTAGATCTTCAAGAAATAAATATTGGGGATGCAGCATAAATTTTTTAATATGTTTTGTAATTTGCAATCATAACAAATAAAGTATAACATTATTTTTGAGTATGACTCGCTGCTTCTTGTTAATAGGATCAGAGGAAATGCCAAGGTGCCTTGGCAAATGATGGATACCATCAAAAAGATTCAAAACCTCGTGAGCGAGCATGTGAAGTGTGAAGTGTACCACTACTATAGGAAAGCTAATTGTTGCAGGTCAACCTTATCAAGCTACATTCATGCCATCAATGTTGGATAAGATTAGAAAAGACGTTGGCTAGCTTTGGAGAAGAGCCAGACGTTCACACATCTTGTGTTGGACAAAATATTTGTTGATGGTGTACATTTGTGTTTATGTTGTATTATTGTGTAGTTATTGAAGATATTTATTCTTACTTGTTTGGTCCTGCGTGACTATTCTTTAAACTTAACCAAATTGTGACTTTTTTATTAATTGTTTGATCTTAGTTAGCTTAGGACAAGGCTCATTCTATATAAGCCTAAAGACTTCATTATTTTTAGTACCTTTGACATTATATTGAATAAAAATTTCTGCCAAGCCTTTGTGCTCTCCAAAAACGTGAGACTTAACTTCTCCAATTTTGGTATGATCCAAAATTAAACTCGTTCCTTGTTTGATCGAACAATTTGCAAGACAATCGTTGTCTTGAGGGTTGTTCGTATAGTATAGGTACTCCTTGATTTTATCAAGAAGGTAAGTAGACTAGTTCCTACTTGTTGTCTTGATAATTCATAGAGCGTCTTGCTTCTATCTTTTGTTTTGTTGTTTTCGCGTTTAATATTGTATCAGTTGGTATCAGAGCTTGGAAAGGGTTTGTTCTTATAATCCCAATCCTGTTCTTCATGCCTTAGTTTAGGTTCTTTCTTTATTTTCGTTTTTGATAAAAAAAAAGAAAAGAAAAGAAGAAAAAACGTGACAAAAAAAGAAAAAGAAGAGAAAAACCGAGAATTGTTGTTGATTGAAATTGCTAAAACGTCTAGGGTTGCAATGTTGAAGTTCTTGATCATTTAAAAACCGTTCTTGAAACCCTGGTTGAAATCTTGAAGTAAATTGAATTGCTAGAAGAATTATCAATAGTTCTTGGTTGGACTCTTGAAGTTCTTGGACGCCAATTTGTTGTTCTTGAAGCTAGTTCACGTTAATCTTGGAGTTCTTGAAGTTATTGGACATCAATTTATGGTCTTGAATTAGTTCACGTTAATCTTGGGAATTCTTGAAGTTCTTGAACACCCAAAATTGTTGTTCTTAAAGGTAGTCACGTGAAACTCAAGAATCTTGAAGTTCTTGGAGTAAAAATTATAATTCTTGAAGAGTTTTGCGTTGTTCTTGAAGAGGGTCTTGAATCCTCAATCGTTCTTAACGAGTCTTCCTTGAATTCTTGAAGTTCTTGAACATTAATTTGATAGTTCTTGGGGAAGTCTTGAACGTGTGAGAGAAAGAAAAAGAGCCGAATTTGGGAGGAGAAGGAGGAGGAATAGGAAACCCTAATTCTAGTCCAAGAAGAAAACAACACCCGATCCAAAAGGAGAAGTTTCAAGGAGTTGAAATTCTATTTGGACAAGGAGAGGAGGGGCGAATCTGGGTTGGAAAAGGAGAAAGGGGGGCCGAAAATCCTAAGAGCTAAGGAGGGAGGATTGGTCTTCTCTAAACTAAAGTGGGAAAGCTTTAAAAATTTCCTTTCCTTTACTATTTCGAAATTCTTTCTTGAATTATATTAATTCTAATTAGTAATTCTTAGGTAATTTCCTACTTAAGTAATTACTAATCTTTGAGCTTGTAGGACCTCGTGCTAAAACTCAGAATTTTCACTTTCATAGATAATTCTTGGCTTCTTGTGCTCACTTAAAAAGCTGTTAGCCTATCGAGTCACATAAATTCACTCACCCCAAACAAACTATTGAACTTGTGAACTTGAAAGGTCGCTAAGGAACTTGATCAATTAGATGAAGCCGATTTGAAGACAAGTGTGAAATCCAACCCAAAATTTGAGCGAACCCAAGAGTCATTCAAAAAGTGAGAGAGTATTTTTAACTAACCTTATCACATTCTCTAGTCTTGTTTCTTTTGCAGGTACATGGCTACTGAAGGAGAAAAGGTTGTGACAGACATTACTTTAGCCAAGCTTTGGGCTGAAGTAAGGGCGCCTAGTATCCGAGTGGAGAACCTAGAAAGAACCGCTAGTACTTGGAAGAATGCCGGGGAAGGAACTAGTGATGGTTCTACCTTAAGATCTGAACATGATGGTACTATTTGTGAGGTTGAGCGTGACGATGAAGTTTCTACTAACACCCCTTGCCTAGTGTTGTTAATGATGTTTGCAGGAATATATGGACATGTGTCCCGAGGAGATGTCGAGTGGACTACCTCCATTGAGGGGGATAGAACACCAAATTGACTTTGTTCCGGGATCACAAATTCCGAAAAAACCTGCATATCGAAGCAATCCACAGGATGCTAAGGAGTTGCAACGACAAGTGGATGAGCTATTGACTAAGGGGCTAGTTCGATAGAGTCTAAGTCCGTGTGCCGTACCCGTGATCTTGGTTCCAAAGAAAGACGGCACCTGGAGGATGTGTGTTGATTGCCGAGCCGTCAACAAGATAACGGTAACGTATCGTCGTCCTATCCCTAGGTTAGATGACATGCTAGATGAGTTATGTAGTTCAAGTGTGTTTTCTAAGATTGATCTTAGGTCCGGTTACCACCAAATCCGTATGAAACCGGGTGATGAGTGAAAAATTGCATTCAAGACCAAGTTTGGTCTATATGAATGGTTGGTGATGCCTTTTGGTCTCTCCAATGCGCCTAGCACGTTCATGCGATTAATGAATCATGTGCTTAAACTGTTTCTTAATAAGTTTGTGGTTGTCTACTTTGATGATATCCTGATTTTTAGTAGAAGTTTAGATGACCATGTTGATCACTTAAGGCAAGTGTTTGAAGTATTAATAGCCGAAAAGTTATATGTTAATTACAAGAAGTCTGCTTTTTGTGTAAAGAAAATTGTATTTCTGGGATTTTTTCTAAGTGTTAATGGTGTTGAAGTAGATGAATCTAAGGTAGAAGCTATTAGAGACTGGCCTACTCCTACTACTATTTCACATGTTAGAAGTTTCCATGGACTAGCTAGTTTCTACAGGCGCTTTATTAAATACTTTAGCACCATAACAACTCCACTCACGGATTTGGTGAGAAAACACACGCCTTTTGTGTGGG
>MCJB01052096.1:0-19720 GCA_002018475.1 Nicotiana obtusifolia | reverse complement strand
GAGGGGGAGGGGGAGCCGCAAGAGGGTGCCTTCCAAGAGTTGAAACGTAGGCTTAGTTCTGCCCCGTTGTTACAATTATTAGATTTTAGTAAGGCGTTTGATATTAAGTGTGACGCCTCGAGGGTGGGAATTGGAGGTGTTCTTATGCAAGATGGGAAGCCTATTGCCTATTTTAGTGAAAGGTTGAAGGGGGTTGAATTACTCTACGTACAACAAAGAGTTGTATGCCCTCGTGAGAGCTTTAGCTCATTGGCAACATTACCTATGGCCTAAGAAATTTGTAATTAGGAGTGATCATGAGTCACTCAAACATCTTAGAAGTCAAGAGAAACTAAATAAATGACATGCCAAGTGGGTTGAGCGCATTGAGAGTTTCCCTTACGTAATTCATTACAAGAAGGGAAAGGAGAATGTAGTAGCTGATGCACTATCTCGGAAGTTTGCTTTGGTTATCACGTTAGCATCTAGGTTGATGGGTTTTGAGAGTATTAAGTCTATGTATGAGCATGACCCTAAACTTAAGAGTGTGTGTGATGCCATAACTAGTGGGCAGCGAGTTGAGAAGTATCAGTGGCATGATGGGTACCTTTTTAAGAAGGAGAGAGTTTGCATACCCGAGTCCTCGTGGCGAGGGTTGTTGGTGCGTGAGGCGCATTATGGGGGATTGATGGGACACTTTGGTGTAGAAAAGACTTTAACTATATTAGGGGAATAGTTCCATTGGCCTAAGATGAGGCGAGATGTCGAGAGAGTATGTGGAGCGTGTTTTAAGTGTAAAAGAGCTAAGTCTAGGTCTAATAATCATGGTTTGTATACTCCCTTACCCGTTCCTACTAGCCCTTAGGTAGATGTTTTGATGGATTTTGTGATGGGGCTGCCTCGATCTAGGGGTGGTCATGATAGCATTTATGTGGTTGTTGATAGGTTTTCTAAGATGGCTCATTTCATTCCTTGTAAACAATGTGAAGATGCACAACATGTTGCTTCTTTGTTTATTGCTAATGTATTAAAGTTGCATGGTGTGCTTCGAACTATTGTTAGTGATAGGGATGCTAAGTTTTTGAGTCACTTTTGGAAGTGTTTGTGGGATGCTCTTGGAACCAAATTGTTGTTTTTCACATCACATCATCCACAGACTGACAATCAAACTGAGGTTGTTAATCGCACCTTGGGAGCTCTTCTTCGAGCTTTGACCAAAGGGAAGTCTGGCACTTGGGCTGACCAATTACCTATTATGGAGTTTGCATATAATAGAACTATTCATCTCATGACTAGCATTACTCCATTTGAATGTGTTTATGATTTTAATCCTCTGATACCACTTGATCTTGTTCCTTTGCTGAGAGATGCAGTTATTAGCATTGATGGACAAAAATCGGGCAGCCACGTTGCTCGAATTGCATGCTAAGGTGAGGAAAACTTTGGAGGATGCTTATGAAAAGGTAGCAGTCAAGAAGAATAAAGGAAGGAAAAAGATGGACTTAAAGAGAGGTGACTGGGTTTGGGTGCACTTCCGCAAGGAACGATTTTCGAACCATAGGAAAGGGAAGTTGGCTCCGCGAGGAGATGGACCATTTCAAGTGTTGTAGAAGATCAATAATAATGCTTATGTCATAGACTTGCCTGTTGATTATGCTGTTTCTAAGACATTCAATGTCTCTAACTTGACTCGTTGTGCTGCTTTGAAAGATGAAGATGGTTCGATTTCGACGACGAAATCTTCTCAAGAAGGGGAGAATGGTGCAGGTCAACCTGATCAAGCTACGTTCATGCCATCAATGTTGGCTAAGACAAGAAAAGGCATTGGTTAGCCTTGGAGAAGAGCCAGGCGTTCATACATCTTGTGTTGGACGAAATATTTGTTGATGGTGTACATTTGTGTTTATGTTGTATTATTGTGTAGTTATTGAAGACATTAATTCTTACTTGTTTGGTCCTGCGTGACTATTCTTTAAACTTAGCCAAATTGTGGCCTTTTTGTTAATTGTTTGATCCTAGTTAGCTTAGGACAAGGCTCATTCTATATAAGCCTAAAAACTTCATTATTTTTAGTACCTTTGACATTATATTGAATAAAAATTTCGGCCAAGCCTTTGTGCTCTCCAAAAACGTGAGACTTAACTTGTCCAATTTTGGTGTGATTCAAAATTGAACTCGTTCCTTGTTTGATCGAACAATTTGCAAGACAATCATTGTCTTGAGGGTCGTTCGTATAGTATAGGTACTCCTTGATTTCATCAAGAAGGTAAGTAGACTAGTTCATACTTGTTGTCTTGATAATTCATAGAGCGTCTTGCTTCTATCTTTTGTTTTCTTGTTTCCCCATTTAATATCGCATAACTAATCAAGTAGCGGATTTTCACGATCCAAAATTCAACTAATCGTGATTGAACCTAACCTCACCCGCTAGGTAAGCCAAATAGCAACAATCCAATTCAAAGGGGATTTAACTGAGAAATTAAAGATAATATAACTGACTTTATTACACTCCCCAAGGACTGGTAGTACAAATCATTTGCTACTAAGATTTAGAACTTACAAAGCTGATATGAAATAAAATACATCATCTGTTTGAAATATACATGAACAGATTAAAAATTCTAAAGCTACAAAGAACAAGAGACAGCTATGACCGGATCGCAGATACATCTTCAATGCTAGCTTCTGCCATACACATCAACATCAACATCAACATCCAAAATCTGCACGCAAGGTGCAGAAGTATAATATGAGTACAACCGACCCCATGTACTCAATAAGTGACAAGCCTAACCTTACGCTGAAAGTAGTGACGGGCTTGGACAATAGTCAGAGTCCAACATCAACAGTCAGGAAACAATTTAGAACAATATAAATAAAACAATACGAGTAATAACTCAAGATATGATACGCCGCTCGTTCAAAATTACTGGAAAAATAGGAATGCTTTTCAAAGATGACAGTAAAACTCAATTCTTTTCACCAAATCACCAAAATATGATTAAGTCTGAAAACTGTGATTTTCCCAAAACTTTCAACAACAGATAAGAAATTTCATTATCAGATGGCATGAGGAAAAATACTTCTCTATGCCTACATGTCAAGTATGCATGTCAAATGCAATGCATCAAATTGATGAACTCATGTACTCACCCTCTCAGAGTGTTCAATCTCATTGTCTCGCACTCTCACTCATCACGCTCAATACTCAGCACACTCAGTCACTTTGTACTGTACAGGTCGGATCCAGCCCAAGCATAAATAAATCCTCACACTCAGTGACTCAGTATTGTATAGGGCAAATGTCAAGACCCAAAATCCAACTAGTCGTGATTGAAACTAACCCAACCCGCTAGGTAAGCCAATTAACAACTATCCAATTTAATGAGATTTATTGAGACAAATAAATAATAAAATAATTGAACCTTTATACATTTTTCAAGGACTGGTAGTATAAATCATGAGCTTCTAAGATTTAGAAATTACAAAGCTGGTATGAAATAAAATACATCATCTGTTTGAAAATACATGAATAGATTTTAATTCTAAAGCTAGATCAAGAGGCAGTTATCACCGGAATGCAAGTATATCTTCAAATCTAGCTCCCGCCATACACCACAACATCAGCATCCAACATCCAACATCTGCACGCAAGGTGCAGAAGTGTAGTATGAGTACAACCGACCCCATGTAGTCAAGGAGTAACAAACCTAACATTAGGTTGAACGTAGTGACGAGTTGGGACAAAGGTCAGAGTACAACACCAATAACCAACAATAATTCATAACAATGTAATGAAAGTAACAAAAGTAATAACTCAACCAAAAGTCAACAGTGGGGCCCATGTCTCAGAACCTGCAAAACTCACAAAATCCGACAACCCATTTAATTACGAGTCCAATCATACTAATTTCACTAAAATCTGACTTCGAATCGATGTTCAAAACTCAAAAATTCACTCTATGAAACTTTAGACAAAATCCCCCAATTTCTCCTTTAGATTCATCAAATTAAAGACCAAAAATGAAGATGAAATCATGGAATATAATCAAAACTGAGTGAAAAATATTTACCCCAATCCATGTGGTGAAAATCCTATCAAATATCGTCCGAAATCGAGTTCCCTAGCTCTAAAAATGTTGAAACGAGCTTATAAAAAAAACTGCCCAATAAACCACTAATGTGGTCGTTAAAAGTCCAAATCTGGCCGCTAAAGATACCAAATCTGGTTGCTAAAGGTGCGCACCAGAACTTGCTTGCACCAGCAATTTGTTTTTCACTAAAAAGACTCTAACTCCCTCATATGAACTCAAAATTTGACGATTCTCGCTCCTATGAGTCACAAATAATAATACGAACCTAATCGCAGTAGAAACTCAATTCGGAGCTCATTTGCTCAATGCGATACCAACTTCGCTCGTTAAATAATTAACTCATGCTTCGCAGTATAAACCAAATCGCAACTTATAAAATTAGACCAAACATTCCAGATCATTCCTATAAATCATTATCAAACTCCCTGAAGTCTTGAAATCGAATTCCAATCTCTAGAACTAAAAATAGACCTTTGGATCATTATATGCTTATGCTCAAAATAATGCCAAAACACCAAACACGTTAAAAACCCATTCAAAACTCACCCGAGCCCCTCGGGACCCCCTCCAAATATACCAACAAGTCCCATAACATAACACGGACTTACTCGAGGCCTCAAATCACGCATAACATCATCGAAACGACGAATTGCACCTCAATTCAAACTGAATGAACTTTAAATTTTCAACTTCCAAATCTCGTGCTGAAACATAGCAAATCAATCTGGAATGAACCCAAATTTTGCAGACAAGTCTCAAATGACATAACAGAGCTATTTCAATTCCCGAAACCATAATCCGAACTTGATTTCATCAAAGTCAACTCCCGGTCAAACTTATGAGCTTTCCAAACCTTCAAATTTTCCAACTTTCGCCAATTAGCGCCGAGACCTTCTATAAATATCCAAATGCAAATCCATGCATACGCCTGAGTCCAAAATACCATCCGAACCTATCAGAACCATCAAAACTCCGTTCCGCGGTCAAATACACAAAAGTCAAACTTGGTCAACTCTTCCAACTTAAAGCTTCAAACATTAAATTCATTCTTCTAAATCACTCCCGAATCACCTAAAAAACCAAGACCGACGATTCAGACAAGTCATAATACATCATACAGAGCTACTCATGCCCTCAAACCACCGAGCGAAGTGCAAATGCTCAAAACGATCGGTCGGGTCATTACATTCTCCTGCACTTAAAATACGTTCGTCCTCGAACATGCCAAGAGTTGTTCCTAAGCCGTCAAACCGCCATGTAACATTACCACGCACAGGGGTGATCCCACGTCACCCTAATCCATATAAGCCTGATGACACAACCTAACTGAAGATTCTAATTCTACCTTAGCCCATAAACCTTAGAATCCAATTTCCAACTTCGGAATTTCCTATAAAACTCGAATCTCGCATCTACACACTGTATAAGTCTGAACAAGCTGCGTCAAGCCATAACCATAACCCAAGACACAATCACATGATATACCACATAACTCAAATACTCATAGCAATAACATTCGACCGCAATATCTGCTCGATAACCAACCCGACACCGGTAACAATCCTTATATCAACTAAAATCTTGTTCTGAACCTTTGTACACTGGAAATGATGAAAGAAACATGCAGAAACTCTTAACCACTCATCAGATCAACAAGCCATGGAGCTCTCTCTCGTCCTACAGGAACCAAAGCCAAGTCCTAAGCCGACTTCTGATATTATTCTTCCAAACACACGTAATTAAATCCGATAGTATCCATTCTAGGTCCAATGACCTTAACTCATCAAGCACAACTATTCCATTGACATGCCACACCAATACAACCTAAGGTCATAACCTTGCAATCCGTGCACCAATAAGCAACAATTCAAATATACTCAAACATGGAAAATGACTCAAACGAGAGACCCGTCCCGTAAGTTCAACAAGTACCACCACAACCGCAATGCTATGAGCCTATCATATGTAGTAGAACCAAGACACACGAAATCTAACACAAAGGATCATATCCCAACATAACTTCGCTGCAACGTGTGATCCTTTCCAAACACCGATCCAGATGCAACACCTCAAGCTACCATGCTCAAAATCAACAACGACACGCAATTCGACATCAAATAGACGAAGCGTATGACCATAACTATGGAGAAGCAAATACCACAAGATACCACAGTCTGGAGAGAACATAAACAAGGTGCAATCAACCATTTAACATGCAATAACCATCTCGCTCAAATTCGGCTACAACGCCCAAACAGAACAACATCAGGGGTGCATATAACCAACAAATCACCATCCCTCATAGAAGAGTAACAGATAGAACATACCAGATACGAATGAGATCAATTCTAACCAAATGGCACAACCCTCAACAATATCAACGGAGTTAACCCTGGTCATCCACAAATAGATAATTAACCCTCCGAAAGTCCACAATGACCTAACTACAACCCTCAACAGGGTTAACGTCCGAAAGTCAACCCTATCTAAGAATTCATGACCTCCCATTTGATCCCATCCAGGAGAAAATCACAATACGCAGCATGCTCCTAATGCCGGTAGGAAATATCCGGCTCAAACCGTGGTAGAAATCACGGAAAACACTTGAAATCCATTTGCACTTAACCAAGCCATCAGACTTGCATCTCACTAACTCAACCCAGCCACGCATGTCGCCAAACCCAAGAGTATTGCCACTAAAACACCGGTAGAGACTCACCACATCAAAAGTACCCAAAGAACCGATCATATCCATTATCGTGCTGGGCCAACCTACTACCAAGCTGCCCTAATTCTCTGAGTTTCTCCAAATTACCCTCAAGGCGACAAATCTCGTCGCAAAGCTCAACCTACGAGATCCTAGAATAAAACCATGCTTCCCTAAGGCCTATAAGCCGCTGTATTCTCTCTTAAGCATCCCAAAAATATCACAACTGAGACGCCCACTCTGAAGAGACTTTTCGTGAATTTAAAATTATCCCTTTTCCCTTTCTTATTCTGAAATATAGAATCCATTGTCATACAGAATTACCGCAAGTCCCGGCACCATCCAATATAAATAACCGATTCTAGCGATGTACCAATTCAAAAAAATTTCAATTGCCATATATACATTTTGAATCCATTATAACCCTCTCGAGAGTCATCCACTCTGCTCAAACCTAAATAAGACACGTGCCCCATTAGCACAACAATACTTAAAGAAGTAACCCTACCTTAACACCACCGATCAAATTCATACTCCGTGGCACTACATCCTTCAAAAATAACAACTCACTCGTACCTTAATTTTAATATACTCATAAGTGCAATATAACCCGTATTTAGGAATTTTCCTTACTCGAGTCATCCTCGATCTCAACCTCCGCAAGTTATAACGGACCCACAATTATGCCTCAGACCCAAAACTAGTATTTAACACATAACCATGAAATCAAATCATCAATAGCACTCTCCCCCACTTGGTGCAAAGCCATAGAATAAAACCTTTGATAACTCACCGTACCATACTCTATTATTGCCAAAATCCCACACTGAAATTCAACCAACTCCTTTATAAACTCATGTAACACATACCATATAATACCTCAATCATCCGCTAAACTCGCATTCATCTTCGTGACAGTCAAGTTAACTTTATCAACTAATCCAAACTCAAATCTCAACACATATACTCCGCTGGTAGAAAAGAAACTCTCCACACAACATTATAGGGATCACACATCCATAAATTACCCCGCAGGTGATAGCCCGCTTGCTTAGCCTCACACTAGCATCTTTTTATGCCATTTTACAACCACAACTACTGCGTAATCACTTAATCTTCCTGAGTTTGAACTCATCAAAGAGACATGAAATCTACTTCGCTCCACAATTGAAAAACATGAAAGATCCTTCAACACACCCGTCACTCGAGACTATATGTCAAATCGAGACAGACATCAAGCACCCAATAGCCCTTTTTACATCTCAAGGAAACTCTTTTCATCACATTCGAACCATCTGAACACATCCCGCAGTCACATCATACTCATCATATAGCCATTCCACCTCTCATCGAGCTACAATTTCCACTCATAGGGACACTACCAGACATATAAGCCCAAAGGAACAAATTCTCACAACTGAAACTACTGAGCCTAAGTTGCGGTCTAAACATGGTTTCAAGTCCTCTAGATAGGCCCCTCACCAAAACACAGAATACACATCTCGTACCTTATTTATAGAATCACAAGCCGTCGATGCACAATTGATACCGAGCGTTCGCATACGCATATAAGTGAGTGGAAGAAATTTCAAAGATATACGTTTCAAGCTGAATCAATGCCGCACGATAAGGAAAAAAAGATGAAAAGTTTATCCTAAATGCCCTGTAGCCTCTCGATGATAGGTATAGACCTCATCATATTGATCCACAAGACTCTACTAGACGCTATTCATGACTCGTAGAACCTATGAACCTAGAGCTCTGATACCAACTAGTCAATACCCAAAATTTAACTAGTCGTGATGACACCTAACTTCACCTGCTAGCTAAACCAATTAACAAGTATCCAATTTAATAAGATTTATTGAGACAAATAAATGATAAAATAACTGAACCTTTATACATTTCCTAAGGACTGGGAGTACAAATCACGACCTTCTAAGATTTAGAATTTACAAAGCTGGTATGAAATAAAATACATCATTTGTTTGAAAATACATGAACATATTTTAGTTCTAAAGCTACTAAGATCAAGAAGTAGCTATGACGAAACACAGGTACATCTTCAAATCCAGCTCCTGCCATACACAGCAACATCAATATCCAATATCTGCACGCAAGGTGTAGAAGTGTAGTATGAGTACAACCGATTCCATGTACTGAATAAGTAATAAACCTAACCTTAGGTTGAAAGTAGTGACAAGTTGGGACAAAGGTCAGAGTACAATACCAATAACCAACAACAGTTCATAACAATGTAATGAAAGTAATACAAGTAATAACTCAACAATAAAATGCTCAGCTCGTTCACAGTTCCGAAAAATAGACATTTGTTTTCCAAGTATAACAGTAAAACTCAAATCCTTTGCCGAAATCACCGAAAATATGAGTAAGTATGAAAACTGTGATTTTTCTCAAAACTTTCGACAACAGATAATAAATTTCATTATCAGATGGCATGAGGAAAAATACTTCTCTATCCCTACATGTCAAGTATGCATGTCAAATGCAATGCATCACATTGATGAACTCATGTACTCACACTCTCAGAGTACTCAATCTCATTGTACAGGGCAGATCAGCCCAGGGAGAATCCAACCCAAACATAAATAAAACCTCACACTCAGTCACTCAGTATTGAATAGGGCAAATCCAGCCCAGGAAAGATCCAGCCCAAATATAAATAGATAATCACTCGGTCACTAAGTACTGTATAGGGCAAATCCAGTCCAGTGCAGATCCAACCCAAATATAAATAGTGACTGTGCTAATATGGGCGTACGGTCTCCGGAGGGGTAGATCCAGCCCAAACGCTATAATAATAAGCAAAATCCTGGCATGAATTAATAAAATATGTTGCGGCGTGCAGCCCGATCCCATAAATATCATCACAATCAGGCCATCGGTCTCACTCAGTCATCAATCTCTCCAATCTCTCGGGCTCACAATGTCATGAAATCAGCCCAAAACGATGATATGATGTATCAATAAATAGCAACAGATACTGAGATATGATATGCAATGAATGAATATGATTGAGTATGAAATTATAATTTAAACATATAATTTAACAGCAGAAATGACCTCAGTGGGTCCCAATAATACCAGCATGTGCCTAAGCATGATTTCTAACATGAGTCACAACTCAGTTTCTCTAACACATGGAAAATACATGAAAATAAACAAGTTAATTGACTACACTGCTCTACGGAATCGATTGAGTCAAAATTTCTACGGTGCACGCCCACACGCCCGTCACCTAGCATGTGTGTCACCTTCAAACCAATCACATAATACGTATAATCAGCGGTTCATACCCTCAGCTCCAAGTTTAGAAATGTTACTTACCTCGAACAAGCCGAATCCAATGTCGAGCAAGCTAAATAATACTTCGGAAATCCCATTCAGCACGTATCAACCTCCGAACGCCTTTCTATCTCATAAATTCAAAGCCAAACAATCAGAAACTAGTCAATAACGTGCAAATTAATCAAAATATACTCCACTGCTTTCAATTTAATAATTTGTAAAAATTTTCAACTCCGCTCATTCAATTACGAGTCCAACCATACTAATTTCACTCAAATCCGACTCCGAATTGATGTTCAAAACTCAAAAATTCATTCTATGAAACTTTAGACAAAAACCTCCAATTTCTCCTTTAGATTCATCAAATTAAAGACCAAAATTGAAGATGGAATCATAGAATATAAATACTTATCCCAATCCATGTGGTGAAAATCCTATCAAATATCGTCCGAAATCGAGTTCCCTAGCTCCAAAAATGTTGAAATGAGCTTATAAAAAGAACTGCACAATAAAACCACTAATGTGGTCGTTAAAAGTCCAAATCTGTTCGCTAAAGGTACCAAATCTGGTCACTAAAGGTGCGCACTAGAACTTGCTTGCACCAGCAATTTGTTTTTCACTAAAAAGACTCTAAATCCCTCATACGAACTCGGAATTCGACGATTCTTGCTCCTATGATTCACAAATAATAATACGAACCTACTCGTTCAGTCGAAACTGAATTCGGAGCTCATTTGCTCAATGCGATACCAACTTTGCTCGTTAAATAATTAACTCATGCTTCGCAGTAAAAACCCAATTGCGACTTAATAAGATATGACCAAACATTCTAGATCATTCCTATAAATCATTATCAAACTCTCGGAAGTCTCGAAATCAAATTCCGATCTCTAGAACTAAAAATGGACCTTTGGATCATTATATGTTTATGCTCAAAACAATGCCAAAACATCAAACATATTAAAAACCCATCCGAAACTCACCCGAGCCTTTCGGGACCCCGTCCAAATATACCAACATGTCCCATAACATAACACGGACCTACTCGAGGCCTCAAATCATGCATAACAACATCGAAACGACGAATCATACCTCAATTCAAACTGAATAAACTTTAAATTTTCAACTTCCAAATCTTGTGCCGAAACATATTAAAT
Source organism: Nicotiana obtusifolia (assembly GCA_002018475.1). Classification (NCBI taxonomy): domain Eukaryota; kingdom Viridiplantae; phylum Streptophyta; class Magnoliopsida; order Solanales; family Solanaceae; genus Nicotiana; species Nicotiana obtusifolia. The sequence goes on along the minus strand of MCJB01052096.1, from coordinate 8,474 downwards.
CAATCCGAAATGAACCCAAATTTTGCACATAAGTCTTAAATGACATAAAAAAAGCTATTTCAATTCCCGAAACCACAGTCCGAACCCGATTTCATCAAAGTCTACTCCTGTTAAAACTTATGAACTTTCCATACCTTCAAAATTTTGTACTTTTGCCAATTAGCGTTAAAATCTTCTAATAATATCCAAATGCAAATTCGGGCATACGATCGATTCTAAATCACAATCCGGACCTAACGGAACCATCAAAACTCTGTTCCGGGGTCAAATACACAAAAGTTAAACTTGGTCAACACTTCCAACTTAAAGCTTCAAACATGAAATTCATTCTTCCAAATCACTTTCGAATCACCTGAAAAACCAAGACCGACGATTCGCACAAGTCGTAATACATCATACAGAACTACTTATGCCCCCAAACCATCGAGCGAAGTGCAAAATATCAAAACAACCGGTCGGGTCGTTACACCAAATCCAGCCTAGGGCAAATCAAGCCCAAACATAAATAGTATCTGCTCTCACTGTGGGTGTGCAGACTCCGGAGGGGAAGATCCAAACCAAGCTCTATAATAAATCAAATCTTGGTATGAATCAATAAAATATGCTGCGGCATGCAGCCCAATCCCTTAAATATCCTTACAATCAGGCCCTCGACCTCACTCAATCATCAATCTCTCCAGTTTCTGGTCTCAAAAAAGCCATGAAGATCAGCCCAAAAATAATGATATGATGTATCAATAAATAGCAAGAGAGACTGAGATATGATATGAAATGAATGAATATGACTGAGTATGAAATTACAATTTAAACAGATAACTCAACAACAGAAATGACCTCACTAGGTCCCAATAATACCAGCATATGCCTAAGAATGATTTCTAACATGAGTCACATCTTAGTTTCACTAACACATGGAAAATACATGGAAAAATAACAAGTTATTTGATTACACAGCTCCACGAAATCGATTGAGCCATAATTTCTGTGGTGCACGCTCACACGCTCGTCACCTAGCATATCCGTTACCTCCAGACCGATCACATAACACGTATACTCGGGGGTTCATACCCTCAGCACCAAGTTTAGAAGTGTTACTTACCTCGAACAAGTTGAATCTAATACCGAGCATGCTAAACGACACTCCATAAATTCCATCACGCGCGTATCAACCTCCAAACGCCTTCCTATCTCCTTAATTGAAAGCCAAACGACCGAAACTAGTCAACCAACGTGCAAATTAATAAAAATATACTCCAATGCTTACAATTTAATAATTTATAAAAATTTTCTACTCCGCTCGAAAAGTCAATCAAGAGTCAATGTGGGGCCCACTTCTCGAAACCTGATGAAACTCACAAAATCCGACTACCCATTCAATTACAAGTCCAACCATACTAATTTTACTCAAATCTGACTCCGAATTGATGTTCAAAACTCAAAAATTTATTTATGAAATTATAGAAAATTCCTCTGATTTCTCTTGAAAATCAATAATCATACGTCGAAAATGAAGATTAATTCATGAAATATAATCACAAATGAGTCAATCCAGGTGGTGAATTTCCTCTTCCAAGTCGCCCAAATCGAGCTCAAAAAATCCCAAAATGCGAGTAAAACGACCAAAACCTCGAAATATGGCTTCTGCACAGGCTTGATCGCATATGCGATCATTTTGTCGCATCTGCAACTTCCACTTCCGTAGAAAATACTCGCTTCAGCAAAAACAGCTTGGTCCAGTACCCCTAGCACCTGCGGAAAAATTCTGCTTTTGCGCAAATCGCAGGTACGAACCAACTTCACGCACCCGCGTTGCCTCTCGAATCTGCGCCCATGTCCCCCGCTTCTGCGAAGCCGCCGATGCTACTCAAATTCCGCATCTGCGAAGACTCCAAGCCTAGTATGCTCCTGATTCTGCAATGTTACTGCCGCTTTTTCGGCTCCGCACCTGGGCCCATAGCTCTGCAGGTGCGCTCACACCAGAATCCCTACTAAACCAGCCTTAGCCAAATATTTCCAAAAATGATCCGAACCTCGTCCGAAACTCATCCGAGCCACTCGGGATCCCGTCCGAATATACCAAAAAGTTTCATAATTTAACAAGGGCCTATTCGAGGCCTCAAATCACACATAACGACATCGAAACGATGAATCGCACCTCAAATCAAACTTAAATGAACTTTGAATTTTTAACTTCTAAAACTCGTGCCGAACTATACCAAATCAACTCGGAATGAACTCAAATTTTTGCGTACAAGTCTCAAATGACATAATGAAGCTACTAAAATTTTCGGAATCACAATCTGGATCGGATATCACAAAAGTCAACTCCCGGTCAAACTTGTGAATATTTCAAACCTCCAACTTTTTAACTTTCGCCAATTAGTGTCCAAACCTTCTAGAAATATCCAAATGGAATTCTGGGGTATACGCCCTAGTCCAAAATCACCATCCGGACCTAATGGAATCATCAAAACTCCGATCCGAGTTCGAATACTAAAAATTCAAACTTGGTCAACTCTTCCAACTTAAAGCTTCAAACATGAAATTCATTCTTCCAAACTAATTCCGAAACACCTGAAGATAAAAAATGACAATACACACAGGTCATAATACATCATAAGGAGCTACTCATGCCCTCAAACTACCATGCGAAGTGCAAATTTTTAAAACGACCGATTGGGTTGTTACATTCTCCTCCACTTAAACATGCGTTCGTCCTCGAACGTGCCAAGAGTTGTTCCTAAGCCTTCAAATCACTATGCCACCTTACCACACACATACCCTGGGGTGATCCCACGTCACCCTTTTCCATATAGGCCTGACCACAAAATATTTCTGAAGATCCTTAATTCAACCTTAGCTCATAAACCTTGGAACCCAATTTTCAGCATCCAGAATTTTCTACAAGACCGGGATCTCGCATCTACACACTATATAAGTCTGAACAAGCTGTATTAAGCCTTAAACATAGTCAAGATATAATCACATAGCATACCACCAACTCGCATACTCGCAGCATAATTCCCGATCATATTAACTACTCAAAACAAATCCAGTACCAGTATTAAACCCCACATCAAACAAAACCTCATTCCAAAATCTTCGTACACTGCCGATAATGAAAGAGACACGCATAATCTCATAACCACCTATTGGATCAACAAGTCATGGAGCTTTCCCTCGTCCGACAAGGACCATAGCCAGTTATCTAAGACGACTTCTAAAATTATTCTTCCAAACACGCCAAAATCAAACCTGACAGTACCCATTCTTGGTCCAACGACCTTATATCATCAAACACAACTATTCTACAAATATGCCACACCGATACAACTCAAGCCATAAACCATGCAATCTGTGCACCAATAAGCAACAATTCAATGCACTTAAACGTGAAAAATGACTCAAATGAGAGAACCATCCTGCTAGTTTAACAAGTACCACCACAACGCAATACTATGAATCCATCGCCCATAGTGGAACCAAAACACACAAATCTATCACAAAGGATCATATCCTAACACAACTCCGCTGCAATGCGTGACCCATCCAAACACCGATCTAGTGACGGTAACTAGCTCTCCTAGAGCTCACATCAATATCGACCACACGGACAACTCACGTGCTGCACGGACAGCTCACATGCTATAGTATCAATACCCGGATCCGCACGGACAATTCACGTGCTGCACGAACAACTCACGTGCCAATAATATAATTCGCCCAGTATAGTCCCAGGCCTCCAGTCCAAACATATCGTACCGGAGCAGTTAAACAAGTATACAAAGTGCTGTAACGGCCCGATGTGTCGTAAAAACAAATATGATGCTAATTCTTTAGACTTGGCTGTGTTAAGTGCAAAATTCCCCTTTGTAATTGTAAAATTTTAATATTCTTGCAGGGTACGAGGTATAAGAATTGAATAAATTAAGAAAAAAATTCGAAAGATTAAGAAATGCAAGAAATGCGATCGCATTTCAGATATGCGAACCGCATATCTTGCACAGGCATCGCAAAGTGAAACAGAAACCTGGGCATAAAACCAGGTCAGGAATTGCGGTCAGTATGCGATCGCATACTGGAAATGCGGACCGCAAATTCCGCTTACTGGATCGCAAAGTGGAACAGAGGAACTGGGCAAACTTTACGTCAAAAATGCGACGAGAATGCGAACCGCATTTCAGATATGCGGACCGCAAATCTGACAGTAGGATCACAGAGTGAGACGAGTTTTGGGTCAAGTGTTGTGTCAGAAATGCGGCCCAAATGCGGACCGCATATGTGTTTTGCGGCCAGAATGCGATCGCATTCTAGCATCTGGCGTTTTATTCCTGCTCCGATTTTCGACCCACTATAAATAGGGACCCATAACCCTAACTTGCAAAAACCCTCTGATTTTCGACACTACCTCTGTAAAACTCACCAAACCACCTTCAAACCCTAGCAAATCAACCTCCAAAATCACCTTGAAAGCAAACCCCAACATCTATTGCAAGAAAACCCCACTCTCTAACACCAAAGACCCAGCTCAAATTTGCTGCAAATTGTGCCAAGAATTTCAGCTGAGTTAAGGCACACTACCAAGCTGAAACTCCTTAACTCCAATTGAATTCGCCTAAAGTTCGGTAGCGTTCATAGAAGGTTTGGCTCGAAGAATCTTTGAAAGTCTAGGAAGTTCTTGCAAGACGAAGTAAGTGCTCGGTCTAACCTTAGCTTGAGGGATTAAGACTTACTTGTTATGTGCTACTTGCTCAAATGTTGGGGGTACAACGTATATGTGAGGTGACGAGTACTTATGCGTTGTTGTTGGGTTAATGCATGCGGGTGGGACTTGCTCGTTGTAATTTAATTCTTCTTTGATCATAATACCCATGCTTAGACTAGTTGATTGCTAATTTGATTGTTCTTTCCGCACTCATGGGCTATCTGTGATAATTGAGCATTGTTTCTGGAATAGATATTGGTATAGTGGAACCATTGTTGACATAAAACTTGATTTTTGCTTATTCTATCTCCCTGTTGTTATATGTGCATTTTTGTATGGTGAGATCGAGTGTTAATGCACGAAGGGTGCTGCCGTGCCGAATTTATCATTTTATGGTGAGATCGAGTGTTAATGCACGAAGGGTGATGCCGTGCTATATTTATCATTTTATGGGGAGGTCGAGCGTTAATGCACGAAGGGTGATGCCGTGCCGTATCTATCATTTTATGGTGAGAATGAGAGTAACGAAGCACGAAGGGTGATGCCGTGCCATTATTACTGTTTCATGGTGACGTTGAGAGTAAAAGCACGAAGGGTGATGCCGTGCCATTATTACTGTTTCATGGTGAGGTTGAGAGTAAAAGCACGAAGGGTAGTGCCGTGCAGTTTTATTCACTATTGTTGTTCATTTTGTTGGTTGAAGGTTTATCGACTGTTCTTATTATCATCCCCTGTTGTGGTATCATATCTTGTACTGCTTTTCGTGTGTGCCTCCCCATAAGACTTGTTAATTCTTTATTTGTGGTCATATTGCACACCTGCCCCTGGAGGCTACTGGAGGTGAAGGTGGCTTGTATCTCATCTCATTGTGTTAAAGGCTAAAGTGCAGTTTCTTTCTTATTCTTTGATGATTCGTTTCGCTTTATTTGTCTGTTATTGTAATGTATGTTTCTTTCCCCCGTTTAAATTGTTTATGTATTTCTAGTTTTCTGCTGTAGATACATATATGGTTATAACTGTACAGGTTTATCTGGAGTCTATTCCTAGCCTCGTCACTACCTCGCCGGGGTTAGGCCAGGCACTTACCAGCACATGGGGTCAGTTGTGCTGATACTACACTCTGCACTCTTTTGTGCAGATCCCAATGCCGCAGGCTTCGGACAGTAGAAAGCTTCCAGCTTTGTGATTATCAGGCGACCCAAGGTAGTACTGCAGACGTTCGCAGATCTTGGCGTCCCCTGTCCATTTCCTTTACCTGTTTCTTCCACGTAGTTCGGAGACAGTATTTTGTTATTTCTTTCAGAACCTTATTTGTAGCACTCTTAGACAGTCTGTGAAACTGCGACGCCAGATCTTGGGTAGTGTGTAAAGGATTGTGTATTGATGATGTTTGTAAAGTATGGAATTTAATTCTTATCGTTTGTTGATGTTACCATTCTTAGTTGATATTTTGCGCTGCAAGTGAACTCGTAAGTAGAAAAAGGATAAATAGTCCGGCTGATCGGCTTGCCTAGCTTTCACTAGTAGGCGCCATCACGACTCCCGAGAGGTGGGGAATTCGGGTCGTGACAGGTTGGTATCAGAACCCTAGGTTTACAAAGGCCTCACAGTTCAGGGACAAACTCGGTAGAGTCTGAGGGATCGGTACGGAGACGTCTGTATTTATCCCCCAGAGGCTACAAAGTTAGGAAAAAACTCCACTTTTGTTCATTCTTGTCGTGCGGTTTTCCTCTCAAATACTAATTGGATTCCTACTCTATTCTTTCGCAGATGGCGAGAACACGCGCTTCCTCATCTACCGCTCCGCAGCCTGAGCTCCCAGCAACAGTTTCCATGCGGGGCAGAGGGCGAGGTCGAGGTCGTGCTAGGGGTCGAGGCAGGGGCAGGACTCAGCCTCCTGAAGCCACACCAATGGCGGAACCTCAGATTGATCTTGACGAGGGGGTTCCGGCCCCGGCAGTTCCGGTGGGCCCAGCTCAGGTCCCTGAAGGATTTATTGCTACCCCAGTCCTTCAGGATGCTTTGGTCCAGTTGGTGGGCCTCATGGAGAATGTCACTAGAGCGGGCTTACTTCCTGTAGCGCCAGCCACTCCTCAGGCTGGGGAAGGGACTCAGACTACGGCTACTCGTACTCCGGAACAAGTAGCTCCCCAGACTCAAGTCCCGGCAGTTCAGCCAGCCATGATGGTTCAGCCGGAAGCAGTAACTCAGGCCGACAATGGGGCGGCCATGTCCGCCGATGCGCTGTGGAGACTGGATAGGTTCACCAAACTCTTCACGACTACCTTCAACGGTGCTTCTTCGGAGGATCCCCAGGACTTCCTATACTGTTGCCACGAGGTCCTCCGGAATATGGGTATTGTTGAGACCAACGGGGTAGACTTTGCGGCCTTTCGCCTGTCTGGATCCGCCAAGACTTGGTGGAGGGATTATTGCTTGACTAGACCAGCCGGTCTGCCACCTTTAACTTGGGAACAGCTTACAGAGTTGTTTCTAGAAAAGTTTCTCCCCATCACTCAGAGAGAGGCTTATCGGAGGCAGTTTGAGCGCCTTCAACAGGGGTCCATGACAGTTACCCAGTATGAGTCCAGGTTCATCGACTTGGCTCGACATGCTCTCATCATACTTCCTACAGAGAGGGAGAGGTTGAGGAGATTTATTGACGGTCTCATTCTGCTGATTCGCCTTCAGATGGCCAGGGAGACTGGTAGTGAGATTACATTCCAAGAGGCGGTCAGTGTGGCCCGCAGAGTCGAGATGGTTTTGTCACATGGAGGTGGTCATGGGTCGGATAAGAGACCTCGCCATTCCGGCAGATTCATGGGTACTCCGTCTGGAAGTAGAGATTCATATGGTAGAGGCCATCTTCCTAGGCCCTTCCAGTCAGCTCTCCAGGCTTCTCACAGTTCTTCAGGTAACCGCGATTCTCAGGTGCAGTATTCTGATCAGCAGTCTATCAGTGCACAACCGCTACAAAGTTTCCAGAATCGGCAGCTTAGGGCTTGTTACTTGTGTGGCGACACGAGGCACATTGCTAGGTATTGCCGCCGTGCTCTAAGCAATTCTCCACACCAAGATTCCCGTGTTGTGACTCAGGCACCAAATGTTCCGCAGCCCGCCCAACTAGCTAGAGATGGAGGTAGGGGTGCTAGAGGTAGAGGTAGGGGTGCTGGAGGTAGAGCTCCGGTTGGCAGAGGTGGGGTCCAGCCAGCAGCAGGCCGTCTTAGAGAGGTGGCTCAGGGTGGTGGGGCCCAGCCCCGAAGTTATGCTTTCCCGGCCCGGCCCGAGGCTGAGGCTTCAGATGCTGTAATTACAGGTACAATTCCGGTTTGTGATAGAGAAGCTTCAGTATTATTTGATCCAGGGTCTACTTACTCATATGTCTCGTCTTACCTTGCAACGTATCTGGTCATGCCTAGTGATTCATTGAGTGCTCCTGTACATGTGTCCACCCCGGTGAGTGATTTCATTGTGGTAGATCGAGTCCATCGTTCCTGTGTTGTAGTGATTGGGGGTCTTGAGACTCGTGTAGATTTGTTACTTTTAGACATGGTTGATTTTGATGTCATATTGGGGATGGATTGGTTATCACCTTACCACGCCATCCTAGACTGCCATGCCAAGACTGTGACCTTAGCTTTACCGGGTATGCCCTGTTTAGGGTTGAAAGGGACTCCTGGTCATTCCGCCTGTAACATTATCTCTTATGTGAAGGCTTGACGCATGGTCGAGAAGGGGTGTTTGGCTTATCTAGCTCATTTTCGTGATT
>MCJB01052095.1:0-25068 GCA_002018475.1 Nicotiana obtusifolia | reverse complement strand
AGTTGTTCGATACGCCCACAAGACTTCGGGTAGCATTTCTCTCCATCTTCCTTTAGCGTCGACTAACCTTTTCTTCAGGTTTTGAATTATGACTTTTTTGGTTGATTCCGCTTGACCGTTGCCGCTGGGGTGATACGGGGTTGACAATATCCTTTTGATTTTGTTATCTTCGAAGAATTTGGTCACCTTGCTGCCGATGAATTGTTTTCCATTATCGCATACTATTTCAGAAGGCATCCCGAATCAGCAGATGATATGGTCCCATATGAAGTCGATCACCTCTTTGTCTCTGACCTTCTCGAAAGCCTATGCTTCCACCCACTCAGAAAAATAGTCAGTCATAAAAAGGATAAATTGAGCTTTACCTGGCGCTCGGGAGAGGGGACCTACTATATCCATTCCCCACTTTATAAACGGCCACGGCGATATGACCGAATGTAATGATTCAGCCGGTTGGTGGATGATCGGTGCATATCTTTGACACCCACTGCATCTGCATACAAATTCCTTCGCGTCCTTCTCCATATCATTCCAGTAATAGCCGGCTCGAATCACCTTCCGAACTAGTGAATTGGAGCCTGAATGATTGCCGCAAGCTCATTCGTGTATCTCTTTCAAGATATATTCGGTGTCTCCGGGTCCGAGACATATGGCTAGGGGTCCTCCAAAGGTCCTTCTGTATAGAGTTCCATCATCGGCCAAGCAAAATCTGGCCGCCTTTGCGCGTAATGCTCTCGACTCTTTGGGGTCAGGTGGCAACTTACCTGAGCTGAGGTACTCTATGTACTTATTTCTCCAATCCCAAGTCAAACTTGTTGAGTTGACCTCGGCGTGACCTTCCTCCACCACCGATCTTAACAACTGCACGATCTTTTCGGAGTCAATTTCTTCGTCATCGACCGACGAACCTAGGTTAGCGAGGGCATCGGCTTCGCTGTTTTGTTCCCGAGGTATGTGCTGCAGGGTCCATTCCTTGAACCTGTGTAAGGTGACTTGAAGTTTATCCACATACCTTTGCATACGTCCCTCTCTGACTTCGAACGTTCTATTCACTTGGTTGACTATAAGAAGAGAGTCGCACTTGGTCTCGATTACTTCTGCCCCAAGGTTCTTGGCCAATTCTAGACCTGCGATCATAGCCTCATATTCGGCTTCATTGTTAGTCAGCTTTATAGTCTTAATGGACTGTCTAATTTTGTTTCCGGTCAGGGGCTTGAGTATGATGCCTAGCCCCGATCCTTTCGAATTTGAGGCCCCGTCTGTGAACAGAGTCCACACTCCCGAAGGAGTCCCCGATTTAGGCATTAACTCTTTCTCGACTTGGGGAATGAGCGACTGTGTGAAGTCGGCGACAAAATCAGCCAGCACTTGAGATTTTATCAAAGTTCGAGGTCGATATTGGATATCGTACTCGCTGATCTCGATGGTCCATTTGGCCAGTCGGCCCGATAATTCTGGCTTATGCATAACGTTTCTAAGTGGGTAAGTTGTCACCACGCATATTGGGTGACATTAGAAGTATGATTTCAATTTCCTAGAGGCACTCAATAAGGTGAGCGCTAATTTTTCTAAGTGCGGGTACCTGGTTTCGGCTTCTCCTAATGTCCTACTAACATAATAAATGGAAAATTGCGTACCTTGTTCTTCTCGAACCAGAACTCCGCTTACCGCTATCTCCGACACGGCGAGGTAGAGATATAATAGCTCGCCTGTTTTTGGTGTATGTAATAGAGGCGGGCTAGAAAGGTACCTTTTCAGTTCCTCTAATGCATGTTGGCACTCTGGTCCCCATGAGAACTCGTTCTTCTTTTTTAGTAGACTGAAGAACCGGTGGCTCCTATCCGATGATCGAGATATGAAGCGGCCTAATGCTGCGATCTGGCCTGTCAGTTTCTGTACGGCCTTGACGCTATCGACGACTTTTATATCTTCGATGGCTTTGATTTTGTCCGAGTTGATCTCTATTCCTCTGTTCGAGACCATAAACCCGAGAAATTTCCCAGAGCCTACTCCGAATGCGCATTTTTTTGGGTTCAATTTCATATTGTATCTCTTCAAAATATCAAACGTCTCCTGCAAATGACTAAGATGGTCCCCTACTCGCATGGACTTGACTAACATGTCATCAATATAAACTTCCATAGTTTTACCTAGTTGGTTTTCGAACATTTTATTTACTAAACGCTGATATGTCGCCCCTGTATTTTTAAGCCCGAATGGCATCATATTATAGCAGTAAGTGCCATACTTGGTGATGAAGGATGTTTTCTCTTGGTCATCCTTATCCATTTGTATCTGGTTATATCCAGAATAGGCGTCGAGAAAACTAAGAGTCTCGTGGCCAGCAGTGGCATCGATCATGCGATCGATGTTGGGCAGGGGGAAAGAATCTTTGGGGCATGCTTTATTTAGGTCTTTATAATCTATACACATTCTAAGTTTGTTCCCTTTTTTAGGTACTACAACTACATTAGCTAACCATTCTGGGTACTTAACCTCTCGAATGGATCCTATATTTAAGAGCTTAGTTACCTCATCCTTGATGAAGGCCTGTTTGACTTTGGATTGAGGTCTCCTTTTCTGTTTGACCGGACGGAATTTCGGGTCGACACTCAGCTTGTGCGTCGCAATCTCCGGTGGTATACCTGTCATGTCTAAATGGGACCAAGCAAAAGAACTTTCATTAGCTGAAAGAAAAGTAAGTAGTTTGGTCCTGAGCTCGGAGTTCAAACTCGAGCCCAGGTATACCTTCCGATCGGGCGCGTCGTGGCGGATCGAGATTTTCTCGAGCTCCTCGATTGTTGACTTGGTTGCGTCGGACTCATCTGGGACGACAAAGGATCGGGGTACCCCATAGTTATCTTCGTCGAGCTGATCTTGCTCACCCTCATCTGTTGAAGGTGGCTTTTCTAATTGCTATTTGGCCTTCTGTTGGGGAACGGTAGGTTTCGGTGTCGCTTCCTCTACTGCGAACATTTCCCTTGCCGCATGTTGTTCTCCGTAGACGGTGACGACTCCCTCAGCCGATGGAAATTTCAACATCTGATGTAAGGTAGAGGGTACGGCCTTAATATCGTGTATCCAGGGCCTTCCGAGTAGGGCGTTATATCTCATATCGCCCTCGATCACACAGAATTTTGTTGCCCTGGTCATTCCAGCGATGTTTACCATCAGCGTTATTTCTCCCTTGGTTGTCTCCGATGCCATGTTGAAGCCATTGAGCACCCGGACCTCGAAAATAATCTGGTTCGTTAGTCCCAGTTGTTCAACGACCCAAGATCGGACTATATTGGCTGAACTCTCGGGGTCGATAAGTACGCGATTCACTCGAGTATCGTATATTAACATCGATATCACCAACGCGTTGTTGTGAGGTTGTGTAAGACATTCGATATCTTTGTCGCTGAAGTATAGAGTTCCTTCTGTTGCATAGTCCCGAGTACCTTTTTCTCGGGTAATGGATATTTTGGTACGTTTCAGCACCGGTACTTGAGGAACATCTGCACCCCCAATTATCATGTTGATTGTGTGTTTTGGTTCTTTTTGATCTGCCGGTCTGTCCGTATTTTCATAGTGATTTTTTGCTCGGTCACTTAGAAATTCCCGAAGATGCCCATTTTCGAGCAACCGGGCTACCTCTTCTCTTAACTGTCGGCAATCTTCCGTTCTGTGCCCGTGAGTGCCATGATACTTGCATATAAGGTTGGGATCTCTCTTGGCAGGATCTGTTTGTAACGGCCTTGGCCATCTGGTGTCCTTGATGCGACCGATTGCTGAAACGAGCGTCGATGAATCGATTGAAATTATATTCGGACAATCTGGGTGCTTCTTGACGATTATTGATTTTCTCGAAGTTGCTTTTTGGCAACGGCCTCCTGTTCCTTTGGTTGGGGTTGTACCTGCTTTCCTGTTTCGGGGATTTATGCCCCCTTGACACTATCCTTCGGTCTTCCGGGTAGGGCCGGTGTCTGTCTCGGTTCGACCTTTGCTCTCGATAGTTATTCCTTAGAGGTCGATCGAAAGCTCTAATGGGGTAAGGAGAGCCCGATGAAGTCCCGACCTGGTCATCTTCTACCCTAATCTTCGACTGGTATCGGTTGTGAATGTCTGCCCAGGTGACGGCCGGGTACTCAATCAAGCTTTGTTTGAGTTGTCGAGATGCCGCAGAACTTTGGATATTCAGCCCTTGGGTGAAGGCTTGCACGGCCCAGTCGTCTGTAACCGGTGGCAGGTCCATCCGCTCCATTTGGAATCGAGACACGAACTCTCTTAATGTTTTGCTGTCTCGTTGTCTGACTTTGAATAAGTCTGATTTCCTAGTCTCGACCTTGATAGCCCCTGCATGGGCTTTGATGAAGGTATCAGCGAGCATGGCGAAAGAGTCGATGGAATTTGGTGGTAAGTTGTGATACCACGTCATCACCCCCTTGGATAGGGTTTCTCCAAATTTTTTCAGGAGGACGGACTCGATTTCGTCATCCTCGAGATCGTTCCCCTTTATAGCACAGGTATAAGCTATCACGTGCTCATTTGGATCCGAAGTTCCGTTATATTTAGGAATTTTGGGCATGCGGAACTTCTTTGGAGTCAGTTTTGGAGCGGCGCTGTGCGGAAAAGGCCTTTGCACAAACTTTTTAGCATCTAAACCTTTTAACACTAGTGGTGCCTCCGGTATCTGATCTACCCTCGAATTGTACGTTTCGACCTTCTTGTCGTTAGTTTTGATTCTTTTTTCACCCGTTTCAACCCGCTTAGTCAACTCCTGGAGCATTTTGATAATCCCGGAGTCGGTCCCTGAACTGTTCTCATCCGGTTGCGCTGTAATCCGCTCATTTTATTCGGCTACCATCTGAGGAGGAACGGCTTCGGCTCCGCCCGGGTTCTGACTGCGGCTTTGTAGTTGGGCTATTGCCGCCTACTAGGCTAGCAGCATTCAAATATCACTTTGAGGCTAATTTCATTTTCTCCACTATGTTGAATCCCTGAGTGATTTTTTCCCCGAACGCTGTGTGATAGGCCGGGGGTCTGATCAGTGTCGACGGCCATTTGGGAGTTGGAGTCGATTGGGACCTCATTTTCGGGCGCAACGTTGTTTTCGTCTTGGTGGTTGAATTCGTTGTTGATGGGAAGTGAGTGCGACATGATTAGGCTGTAATCTGAAAAACAGAAAATTCTGCAAAGAGCAAGCGTAAAATAGTGCGTGAAAAAGAATTGTATCAAAAATTCACTAATATCCTTAGCCCCACGGTGGGCGCCAAACTGTTTACCCTTAAAACCGAGTAACAATTGAATTTGTTCGTAGTGCTAAGGATGCGTGAATCGATTTGATACAATGTAAAATATGATGCAAATAATTTAAAAATATAACAGATAAAAAGGAGTAATCAAACGACGGTGATAAAAAGTAGTCAACTTTTGATGGATAGTAGTAGTGAACAGTAGCAATTTCTAGTATTTTCTCTTGTCAGTCTTGTGTATTACCATGAAGGTCGAATACCCTTCTTATAGGTAGATAAAAGAGCCCTATACATGGTAAAAGTCTAATTACAAGGTAAATCCCTTCGATTACGGGATGGAATATCCTAAAAATGGTGGCTTAACGTCTATAACGGTTAAGATATTTACTCCTGGCGAGATATCAGGAATCCACGAAATATCTGGTTAAACTGACCTTCTTTTACGAGATGTGCTTTTGATCGGTCAATGTCGGTCGCCCCGTTCCGGTTGCTCCTGCCTCCGAGCTTTACTTGTTGACTTCGGATCGGGGCAACCCGGTCTTACATTGTACCCGGGCCCGACTCTTCTCGAGCAATCAATTACATCCTACCCAATACAGAAACAAATGGGATAATATTTTTATGAACTTCAACTACAATCCGTGAAAACGTTTTCTGTAGTCTAACATTGAAAAGTCACATTCATATATTTAAGAAACCCATGTGGCCACAACATGTAACCACTGGTCCATCTATGAAATTCAGTCTATTGTCCTCTTTAATAGTACTAGTACTTGTCTATATATTGGAATTGGCTCCCTTAGAAAGGAACTGAACAAGAACGAAAATCACGAATTAATCAAGAAAAACGTTTTCTGTAGTCTAACATTGAAAAGTCACATTCATATATTTTAAGAAACCCATGTGGCCACAACATGTATCCACTGGTCCATCTACGAAATTCAGTCTATTTCCTCTTTAATAGTACTAGTACTATTAACCATGCAGTTTGATTATAGTATTATGTTTTATTATTTTTGGAATAATTGTTTGTTTATTTATTCAATTCAATGAAGTCTTAATTTAAATAGATCATTTGTTCATATGTGTGCCCTTTACTTATATAGTAGACGATTTAGTGTATGGAGCTTTAGCTCGTGCGCGGAAGATTAAATTGTCGGTTCTTATAAGTTATAGAGTTAATGTTCACAATCAAAGATGAAACTGGGCAAATTATCTTGATGATTGTAGCATAAGATTAAATTATAATCTATCTTGATTATGGGAATGGTTCAGTTCCAACTTCTTATGCTAGTACATTTTTGTGTATTGGACGGACCAAGTAGAGATAAGTGTTTTTGTGCTGAATATATAAAATTACCTCTCTAGCTCGTTGAATGTTCTTATACTCTTAATCTTGATATGATTGTTATGATCAATGTGCTTCGTTCATTATTTTGATTTATTAAAAGGTACGACTCAACTGCGAGTTAATGTATTCCTGGTAAATTGGATAATGGCAAAGTGCATTTGTGAAATAACAATTAGTTGATAGAATCCGTGTCTTGACCTTGAGATTGATGATACCCCTTTATGGATGCTTACAAGTTTTCATGTGAAAACCCTGCAGGTGGATTTTGTATCCGTCACATGAAATAAGTTAAGCGGAAGTATAAAGGATTAAATTAGTCGATGAATTAAATTGTCAGTAATTTCATTTATTTGATTGGTGTCTGTAATCTTAACACGGGGAGTTAAATAAGTTTTTAATGAATGATTTCGAAATTAAACAGAGGAGTGCAATTACAGTTTTCTAGTGGAATAAATTATAATTTATTGTGGTAGGATTAATTCATTCATATTCTGAATTAATACCACAATAGGAAGCCTCCTTATTAAATCTGTGGTCCCTGCTGTGCCTGGATATTCTAGAACAAGGAAATTAAAAAGGAAAAATAGTATCCTTGGTGGGCTAGGAGACTGCTACACGTTTTAGGTGGGTAGTAGACTCCTACACGTTTTTGGCTAGGTTTAACCGAAAAAACGTGGGTATATAAAGGAAGCAATAAAACCCTAAGTGGGTATTCTTCTTTTGGCCGAAAATTTACAACCCTAAGGAGTATTATTCTTGAGCCGAAATACTTGCCACTCAAGTATTACGTTCATAGAGCTTCAGGATACACAGCAGAAGATCGTAGACCTGGAGAGTACGAATGCTATTGAAGATTTGTGCAACATCTTCAAAAGGTTAGTGTTACTATCTCGTAATTGATTATATTCGTCTAGTTTACATGTAAGAATATGATCTTGGGTGCTTGCTTCCGCTGCATTTATATGCCTATTTTGTATCAATTGGCATCAAGAGTCATCTTACGTCTAACTAGATAATGTACGAATCATAGTCAAAAACTTTACTAACTTTATTAGTTGCAAAACGATTTTATTATAAAATTTATTATACTCTTAAAGTATATTATAAAAGAAAAGTCTTCTCAGTACAACAATTTTTAATATCATTGATTGAGAAGGTTTTAGTTCCTTTCTTATTTCTTTTTTCCCCTTAATTCTCCATTCCTTTGAGGCTAAAACACATGAAAATCACGCATAGTCCATCATTTTTTCTATGCTTTCGCTCACAATGATTCCTATTGCTTTAATAGTTTAACTTATGTCAAATACCATGTGTAAAAAATATTACACAATCAAATTACTTAAAAAATAGCCACATGCTTGCCCATGGCAAGTGGAATTTGTAATTTAAAAAGTAAAGAACAAACCTTTGATGAAACGTAAAATTACACTGAGATTGCAAAAGTAATTTACACTAATCAGTAAATATAAGTTAACGCTTGCTTTAATTGCAAACTCAAAATCATTTCATAGTCCACCTTTGAGAAGCTTTTTCTTCATTGCTTCCAAGTATCCCTTTTACAGACTTCAAAAATTTTGCAAACTGAAAAAATCCCAAACCACTGCTAAGCCATCACGACACCATTCTAAAGTTTGTCATTACTCAAAATTAAAAAAAAAAAAAAAAAAAAAAAAAACTTTTGCTTGAGAACAAATCAGAAGTGTATAATTGTGAATCAATAGAAGTATTTATCTCTGACTTTGTAATTATTCTTGAGAAGGAAAAAAAATTAAATTTCAAGAAAAGGAAAGTAAAGAATATACTTATAACCACGTATGCTTTAACTACTTCAATAGACCCTTCATTTCTTTCATACTAATCCTCAAATAAATTATTTTAAAAAAACAGTGGAATACAAGGGAAAATGAAGATTCTTTTGGTAATTTGTAATTTTTGATACGGAATATAGATATATATGTAAAAATCTATTAAAATTTTAACACATGTTATATCTAGTATAATGAGTTTCGTGCAAGTTTGAACCCATTCAATTAAAATCCTGAATATGCCTTTGGCTAAATCTATCTATCTATACTATATTAAAAATACGAAGTCCATTAGTGAAATGTTGATCTCTTTTTTTACCCTTTAACACAGAGTTCACAATGAATAAAATAATTATTTTGTTAATTTCTTAATATTTAGGATTTTAAAATCAACTAAAACTTTAATTATTGTAGTAGGAAATCTCAATATTTAAGACATTAAAACCAACTAAAAGTTCCCTATTATAATTCAAAATCCTAATATTTAAGACCAAATATAAGAACTAATTTGGACGATGAAATACGTTTTAGAAATTTCAAAGTTTCAATATCTCACCACTAAGCAGTACATTTGGATTCAAGAGATTAAAGGCAAAAATTGAAGAACTACAACTACTTTTAAATTTGAAGAAAAGAACAACTATTATTGATTCTTCTTTTTATTTTCTAAGTACTATTGTTAATTATTCTAAAAGTAAATTGCTAGATGAGGAATTGGAGTTAAAACAAGCCAATATACAACTAATATAAGGGAATTAATTTCTACTCCCTCCATCTCAAATTATTTATCGCAATTTCTAAAAAATAGATGTTTCAGATTTTTTATCATTTTAAAAATTTAAGACAAAATTAATTTATTTTTTAAAAACAAGCCAATATACAACTAATATAAGGAAATTGATTTCTACTCCCTCCATCACAAGTTATTTATCGTAATTCTAAAAATAAATATTTTAATTTATTTATCATTTTAAAAATTTAAGACAAAATTAATTTATTTTTTTATTTTATTCTTAGTAGTAGTTGTTCTCGAAGATGACGATGTCACATAAATAAAGTAAATGTTCAATAAAGAGATATTATACTTATGACATAAATAAGGATTAAATAGTTAAAAATTCCTTAGTATTAATGTTTTCATTAGGTGTATGTAAAGAGAAATGCGATAAATAATTTAAGACGGGAAAAATATTTCTTAGTAATCGAGAGCCTTTAAATAGTTAGAAAAATATTGAACTTATTAGTTATATGAAACATTTATTTTAACAACAAGAACGTAATACCAACCAAACAAATCATTGATCAATGTCAGAAATCACATCAATTGATAAACGGCGATGAACATTAGTACTAAAGTTGCACTAATCAAGAAGTTTATTAGCAAAATTAACTAAGTTTTAATTGGTGGAATTGTATTTTCTAAAAGTTGAAGGCAGTAAATTTTATTGGTATTTGACATAAAAGAAAAATTATAACTCACAAAGTTAAAACCATGTATCAGAATTACTCAAAGTCGAAATAGCTCATAAAGTTTAAACCATGTATCAAAATTAATCAAAGTCGCAAGTTGAAAGCTATATTTTTTTAAATATAAAAGGATAAAAAATAAATAACATTAGATCCTTGTTTAATTTTATTATGTATATGTTATTTTTGTCCACAACTAAAAAATTACATGAATCTATCTATTTATTTATCCAATTTTAATAAGAAAAATGTGTTAGGTAAATTGAGATAGAGGAATTAATATTTATATAACTTCTTAAAAATCTAACATTTACTAGTATAGTTGCACGTGTAAAACGCGTAACTTAAAAGCTAGTCCACGTATAAATGAAGAGGAAGTCTTGTTTTTTTAGTTACAGGCCACGCTGTTAAGATTTGTAGGAGTTGCATTATTTTTGCAAAATAGAACCACTCATTGATTACCACCACAAATATGGCTGAGAATTTAGTGGGGAAAGAAGAAAGAGACTTCAACATTATTCTTTGGACCATGTTACATTGCTTTCGTACTTGATTGGTCAGTCCAAGAAGGTATACAAGTAACTAAAACTTGAGAAATATCTTGAAATTTAACATCTTAGAAATATCTAAAATTTTCGTTGGCAACCCTTTTTTTGTAAATAATATCTTACAATTGCATACCAGTAATTACCTGAGATCATTAGAATTTGAACTCGTACATGAGGATTCAAAGTTATGACCTCTTAGTCAGTGTATGTACCTCCTGAGGACCGGAGAGGAATTCATATGTCTTTTCATATTTATTTTAACTTACAAAAAGAGGACTTCTTTTCATTTTTTCGGCAATTTTCTAATGTTTCTATAAGTATTCTGTAATCAGATCTGAAATAAAAAGGGCTATCCAGTACACTAAGTTTTCACTATGTGCAGGGTCCGGCGAAGGGTTAGACCACGAGGGTCTATTGTACGCAATTTTATTCTACTTCTGCATGATGTTGTTTCCACGGCTTAAGCCTGTGACCTCCTGGTCACATGACAACAACTTTACCAGTTACGCTAAGGTTCCTCCTCCAGCTCTGAAATAAACAGATAAAAAAACCTGGCAACTACCTCAAAGTATTTCTTTATAAGGTAATAAAATTGACATGCAACATGGCTTTGTTAGGATATACTATTAACCATGCGTTTTGATAATAGTATTATATTTTATTGTTTTTTGGAACAATTATTTGTTTATTTATTCAATTCAATGAAGTCTTAATTTAAATAGATCATTTGTTCATATGTGTGCCCTTTACTTATATAGTAGACGATTTAGTGTATGGAGCTTTAGCTCGTGCGCGGAAGATTAAATTGTCGGTTCTTATAAGTTATAGAGTTAATGTTCACAATCAAAGATGAAACTGGGCAAAGTATCTTGATAATTGTAGCATAAGATTAAATTATAATCTATCTTGATTATGGGAATGGTTCAGTTCCAACTTCTTATGCTAGTACATTTTTGTGTATTGGACGGACCAAGTAGAGATAAGTGTTTTTGTGCTGAATATATAAAACTACCTCTCTAGCTCATTGAATGTTCTTATACTCTTAATCTTGATATGATTGTTATGATCAATGTGCTTCGTTCATTATTTTGATTTATTAAAAGGTACGACTCAACTGCGAGTTAATGTATTCCTGGTAAATTGAATAATGGCAAAGTGCATTTGTGAAATAACAATTAGTTGATAGAATCCGTGTCTTGACCTTGAGATTGATGATACCCCTTTATGGATGCTTATAAGTTTTCATGTGAAAACCTTGCAGGTGGATTTTGTATCCGTCACATGAAATAAGTTAAGCGGAAGTATAAAGGATTAAATTAATCGATGAATTAAATTGTCAGTAATTTCATTTATTTGATTGGTGTCTGTAATCTTAACACGGGGAGTTAAATAAGTTTTTAATGAATGATTTCGAAATTAAACAGAGGAGTGCAATTACAGTTTTCTAGTGGCATAAATTATAATTTATTATGGTAGGATTAATTCATTCATATTCCGAATTAATACCACAATAGGAAGCCTCGTTATTAAATCTGTGGTCCCTGCTGTGCCTGGATATTCTAGAACAAGAAAATTAAAAAGGAAAAATAGTATCCTTGGTGGGTTAGGAGACTGCTACACGTTTTTAGTGGGTAGTAGACTCCTACACATTTTTGGCTAGGTTTAACCTAAAAAAAACGTGGGTATATAAAGGAAGCAATAAAATCCTAAGGGATGATTCTTCTTTTGGCTGAAAATTTACAATCCTAAGGAGTATTATTCTTGAGCCGGAATACTTGCCACTCAAATATTACGTTCATAGAGTTTCAGGATACACAGCAGAAGATCATAGACCTGGAGGGCACGAACGCTATTGAAGATTTGTGCAACAACTTCAAAAGGTTAGTGTTACTCTCTCGTAATTGATTATATTCGTCTAGTTTACATGTAAGAATATGATCTTGGGTACTTGTTTCCGCTACGTTTATATGCCTATTCTCTATCAATTGGTATCAGAGCCGTCTTACATCTAACTAGATAATGTAATACTTCATGAAACAGAAACCCTAGAATTGGTATTGTTTTTGAATGCATGTTTGTCATGTTAGAAACAATGATATTTTATGAAAAACGAGATTGATTGTGTTGTTTATGATTTCTGGAATCAAGACTATTGTTAGAATCAGTATAAATAACGTGTTACTTCATGAAACAGAAACCCTAGAATTGGTGTTGTTTTTGAATGCATGTTTGTTATGTTAGAAACAATGATGTTTTATGAAAAACGAAATTGATTATGCAATTTATGAATTCTGGAATCACGGATATTATTAGAATCAGTATAAATAATATGTAGATATGATTGTATCTAATTTTATTTTGAAACCCTAAAACGACAAAACCAATTTTACTGAATGGTCATAGTTTTGGAATTTTGAATTTTTTGACGAACTCCGCTTGACCTGAAATTTGGTAGGTTCATCGGAAACGGTCCAATGAATAATACTCACTGCTTTGTGGTGATCAAGAGCCTTTTTTGGCCATTCGGGGTCATTTAGATGGGTTTTTGGGCGTTTTTCTGTTTTCAGAAAAAAATTTGTTAACAAAAAATTTTATTTTAACAAATAATGGTATTAGGGTTCATTCTCTATGGTCTCCATTGTATGTAGCAGTAATATAATGAGTTTATGTGTTAACATAGGTCTTCCTCCCCATCGGATAGATTCATTGTGGTTAATTACTGTGTTGTAATCCCTAGTTAATTGATAACTTGTCTTGACTCTCCATCTGAGTTACACGTTGGTTCAATGGAACTAGGGATAATTTAATGTGATATCTACCTAATATAAATTATCAGTTTACTCTCCATCTAAGTTGGTTCTGGTTTTTATGGGGGTAATATATCTGGCATGACTCATATATTTTGCATGAATAGTTAAGCTTCCCTATCGAATCTAACTGTTCAATAAGCATGATTTTATGTGTGATGTGTGGTTTGAATTTTACTATTCTTTCAGCATATCTAATGATCTATTTGATGTTTATATCTCCCAGATTAATCATGTCTTCTTTCAACCCACTTACCGTTATTCTGAACCAAAACAAGTTAGAGGGTCCGAATTATGTTGACTGGAAACGAAACTTGGATATTGTCTTAACTGCTGAAGGTAACAAATTTGTGCTGATTGATGAGTGCCCGGAAAAACCTGGAGACGATGCTTCGGAAGATCAGATTAAGGCCTATGATAAATGGGTTAAGGCTGATGAGATGGCGCGATGTTACATTCTTGCTTCCATGGCGAATGTTTTGCAACATCAGCATCACTCAATGGGGTCTGCGTACGATATGCTTGAAAATCTCAAAGAGATGTTCGGAGAGCAAAATCGTGCGGCTAAGCAGACAGCCATGAAAGCCCTTTTGAACACTAAGATGGCTAAAGGATCTTCGGTTAGGAAGCATGTACTTGACATGATGAGTCTTCTGAACGAACTCGATGTACTTGGAACTGTGATTGATAAGGAATCTCAAGTTGAGATGGTCCTGCAGACTCTGCCTGACAGTTTTCAGCAATTTCGCTTGAACTACAATATGAACAAAATGGATTTGTCACTGGCGAAATTGTTGAAGGAGCTGCAGGCGGCAGAGTCCATTATCAAGCAACAAGCCCATGCTGTGGCAATGACTGTTGAGAAAGGTTCAGTTCCTAAGCCGAAAGGCGGACAGAAAAAGAAAAAGGCTCGCAAGGTTGTGGCACCCGGAGGTGCTGCTGGTGGTGTAAGCAAGCCTAAGGGCAAGTGTTTTCACTGCAAGCAGCCTGGGCACCACAAGAAACAATGTCCCACCTATCTGGCCAAGATGAATAAGCAAGGTAATTCATATTTAAATGTCGTTGAAACTTATTTAGCGGCTGTTTCTACCATGTCATGGTGTGTAGATTCGTGAGCCACTAATCATATCTGCACTTCTTTGCAGGGGTTTCAGGAAACGCGGCGGCTAAGTGAGAATGAAGTTTGCGTTTTTCAAGCCAATGGCGAACCAGCACCAGCTTTAGCATTAGGATATATTAGAGTTGAGTTTAGTAGTGATAGAGTTTTGAATTTAAAAGACGTTTTATATGTACCTTCTATTAGAAGGAATTTGCTTTCAGTTTCGAGATTAATGGATGTTGGTTATAATGTCTTTTTTATTAATAACTCTGCTATTATTAAGTACAATAGACTTTTTATCTACACTGCTGCTAGAGTACATGATCTGTTTATACTTGATATTTCTCCTGATGTGCTACAACCGAAAGAGCTAAATAACGTTGACCTGCCACTTAAAAGGAAGCGTATTTTTGAATTGAGTCAAACTTATTTATGGCATTTACGTCTAGGTCATATAAATCTAAATAGGATCTCAAGGTTGGTTTCTGATGGACCCCTGAGTTCATTGAAAGTGGAGGCACTACCAACCTGCGAATCCTGTTTAGAAGGAAAAATGACCAAGAGACCCTTCCTTTCAAAAGGAAATAGAGTCAGTGATAAGTTATAATTAATCCATTCCGATTTGTGTGGACCTATGAATATACAAGCAAGAGGTGGTTTTGAGTATTTTGTGACTTTCACAGATGACTACTCCGAATACGGATATATTTATTTGTTGCGCCGTAATTCTGAGTGCTTTGAGAAATTCAAAGAATTTAAGACAGAAACGGGGAAACGACATGATAAATATATCAAATCATTGCGATCTGATCGTGGTGGTGAATACCTTTCTGCAGAATTCATTAGATTCTTATCAGATTGTGGAATAACGTCTCAATTATCTGCTCCAGGAACACCACAATAAAATGGTGTAGCGGAAAGAAGAAATAGAACCCTTATGGAAATGGTCAGATCAATGTTGAGTTATTCCGACTTGCCCTCATCCTTTTGGGGATATGCTTTAGAAACAGCTAATTACATTTTGAATTTGGTTCCTTCCAAGTCAGTACCTTCAACTCCAGCAGAATTGTGGACTGGGCACAAACCTAGTCTGTGGCATATTTGAGTTTGGGGTTGTCCAGTACATGTGTTGAAAGGGAAAACAGATAAATTGGAATCGAGGACAGATGTGTGCGTTTTTATTGGATATCCAAAAGGAACAAAGGGAGGTTTATTTTATTGTCCAAAAGAAAATAAGGTGATTGTTACAACAAATGCCAAATTTCTAGAAGAGGATTATTTAATAAACCATATTCCTAGAAGCAAACTTGTTTTACAAGAATTGAGCAAAGAAATAATAAAAGATCCATCTCCAAAACATATCCCGGCAGCCAGTATTGATTTACCACTGCGTTCTCGTAGTGGGAGGAATGTCAATAGGCAAGAGGAAACACAAGAGGCATTGCCTAACATCTCGCTGCCTCAAAGCAGTGGGAGTAATGTTGAGCAACCTGCAGTTGTGCAACCTGCAATTGAAGAAGAAGCTCAGGAAATCCTGGCACCACAAGGTGAGGAGAATAACGTTGAGCACCCAGTTCTTCAAAATAATGTCGTGGACGAAAATGCACATGTAGTGTCTCGTCGTAGTGGGAGAATTATTAGAAAACCTTCTCGGTATGTACTCTTGGGAGAATCTTACGATAGGATCCCTGAAGAGACTAATACAGAACCTCTAAATTACGATGAAGCACTACAGGATATAGATGCTGAAAAATGGATTGTTGCTATGAAATCTGAAATGGAGTCTATTTACTCCAATAAAGTCTGCGATCTTGTGGAACCACCTGTGGGAGTCAAACCTATTGGCTGTAGATGGATCTATAATAAAAAGCGAGGAATGGATGGAAAAGTGCAAACTTTTAAAGCAAGGCTTGTTGCGAAAGGGTTTACTCAGAAAGAAGGGATTGATTATGAGAAAACTTTTTCACCGGTAGCCATCCTTAAATCAATAAGAATCCTCTTATCTATTGCTACTCATTATGATTATAAGATCTGGCAAATGGATGTCAAGACGGCTTTCCTTAATGGAAGTCTTGATGAGTGCATTTATATGGAACAACCAGACGGTTTCAAGAAAAGCGGTGATGAGCACATGCTGTGTAAGTTGAACAAATCCATTTATGGATTGAAACAGGCATCTAGGGCATGGAACACTTGTTTTGACAAGTCGATTAAGACTTTCGATTTTGATCAATGTGAAACCGAGTCTTGTGTCTATAAAAAATGGGATGGAGAAAAAGTAGTGTTTTTGGTACTGTATGTAGACGATATCTTGCTCATAGGAAATAATGTGGGCATGTTGAATTCAGTCAAGGAGTGGTTGTCCTCACATTTTGATATGAAGGACTTGGGAGAAGCAGCTCATATCCTTGGGATCAAGCTCACGCAAGATCGCAAGCAAAGGGTATTAGGCTTATCTCAAGCACTTTATATTGATGCTATTCTTGCCAGATTTAGCATGCAAGATTCCAAAAAGGGATTCCTTCCTTTTAGGCATGGAATCTCTCTGTCCAAGGATCAGTCTCCCAATACGGCTGATGAGATAGAGAAGATGAAGGCGGTCCCTTATGCTTCTGCTGTAGGGAGTCTTATGTATGCAATTGTACTAGACCTGACATCTGCTTTGTTGTTGGCATAGTTAGCATATTTCAGTCTAATCCTAGGAAAGAACATTGGACTGCCGTTAAGCATATAATCAAGTACTTGAAAAGGACTAGGGATTATATGTTGGTTTTTCACTCAAGCGATCTTGTACCCATTGGGTATACAGACTCAGATTTCCAATCAGATAGAGATTCTAGAAAATCTACCTCAGGACATGTGTTTACCTTAGGAGGAGGAGCCATAATTTGGAAGAGTATTAAGAAATCATGTGTTGCTGATTCCACCATGGAAACCGAATATGTGGCTGCCTCTGAGGCTGCCAAGGAGGTTGTTTGGCTCGGGAACTTCCTGAAAGAGCTTGGTGTTGTCCCTTCAGTACAAGCACCAATTATACTTTATTGTGATAATAGTGGTGCGGTTGCAAACTCGAAGGAACCACGAAGCCATAAGAGGAGTAAACATATTGAGCGTAAATATCATTTAATTCGTGACATTGTTCAGAAGGGAGGGGTAAAAGTTTTGAAGATTGTATCGGCGGACAATTTGGCAGACCCGTTTACCAAAAGCTTGCTGCAGAAGACTTTTGACAAGCATGTACAAGAAATGGGTATTAGAGTTGTAGATGCATGGTTATGAATGTAAGTGGGAGATTGTTAGGATATACTAATAACCATGCGGTTTGATTATAGTATTATGTTTTCTTTTTTTTTCGGATCAATTATTTATTTATTTATTCAATTCAATGAAGTCTAAATTTAAATAGATTATTTGTTCATATGTGTGCCCTTTACTTATATAGTAGACGATTTAGTGTATGGAACTTTAGCTCATGCGCGGAAGATTAAATTGTCGGTTCTTATAAGTTATAAAGTTAATGTTCACAATCAAAGATGAAACTGGGCAAAGTATCTTGATGATTGTAGCATAAGATTAAAATATAATCTATCTTGATTATGGGAATGGTTCAGTTCGTACTTCTTATGCTAGTACATTTTTGTGTATTGGACGGACCAAGTAGAGATAAGTGTTTTTGTGCTGAATATATAAAACTACCTCTCTAGCTCATTGAATGTTCTTATACTCTTAATCTTGATATGATTGTTATGATCAATGTGCTTCGTTCATTATTTTGATTCATTAAAAAGTACGACTCAACTGCGAGTTAATGTATTCCTGGCAAATTGGATAATGGCAAAGTGCATTTGTGAAATAACAATTAGTTGATAGAATCCGTGTCTTGACCTTGAGATTGATGATACCCCTTTATGGATGCTTATAAGTTTTCATGTGAAAATCCTGCAGGTGGATTTTGTATCCGTCACATGAAATAAGTTAAGCGGAAGTATAAAGGATTAAATTAGTCGATGAATTAAATTGTCAGTAATTTAATTTATTTGATTGGTGTCTGTAATCTTAACATGGGGAGTTAAATAAGTTTTTAATGAATGATTTCGAAATTAAACAGAGGAGTGCAATTACAGTTTTCTAGTGGAATAAATTGTAATTTATTGTGGTAGGATTAATTCATTCATATTCCGAATTAATACCACAATAGGAAGCCTCGTTATTAAATTTGTGGTTCCTTCTATGCCTGAATATTCTAGAACAAGGAAATTAAAAGAAAAAATAGTATCCTTGGTGGGTTAGGAGACTGCTACACGTTTTTGGCTAGGGTTTATCCTAAAAAACGTGTGTATATAAAGAAAGCTATTCAACCCTAAGGATGATTCTTTTTTTAGCCGAATACTTGCCACTCAAGTATTACGTTCATAGAACTTCAGGATACACAGCAGAAGATCGTAGACCTGGAAAGCACGGACACTATTGAAGACTTGTGCAACAGCTTCAAAAGGTTAGTGTTACAATCTCATATTTGATTATGTTTGTCTAGTTTACATGTGAGAATATGATCGTGGGTGTTTGCTTCTGCTGCGTTTATATGCCTATTTTCCATCAACAGTTGCAGATGGTATCGGATAGACCTCGATAGGAGCCTAATCAATGGGAGCAGGTCGAATGTTTGCCACTAGATGACATTTAATGAAGAATATTACCTGGTATTAAATGGGCAGCCGCTACAGAGAATTTTAGCATTCATGGCCTGCTGTTACACATTCGTCAATGACCCCCTTTATTGTCATTTAAGAGGGGTTTGATCCTATGATCTTGTTTCCAAGTTATAGCTATAAATACTGGCTTCAAAAACCATTGTAACGTACGAAATCTCTGGCCAAAACTTATGCTATACTTTATTCTCGAGCTAAATAATATAACTTTGCTTTCTATCTTATATTGCTCTTAATGTTGTACTCGGAAGCATTGCCCCCGGAGCACACTTGGCATTTCCTTTGATTTTAACACCAAGTCTTATTTTTAATTAAATTTATCTATCCTTTTGGGTCAAATCGGTTTGCTTGTCTATAAACCATATAACAAATTCAACTGTACCATTTTACAGGTAAACAATGACATTAGTTGGTTCCCTATTGTATAACGTTCTGAACACTCATAACTCTTGACAAGGTATCTGCAAATTGATAGAAGAACTCCATTTTATATGTTGACACACTGTTTTGCAGCCTTTTAACGTTAATCATTAATATGAATTGTCATAAAGATTACACATTTATAATATTAGGTTACTATTAATGACTTCATTAAATAGATAAATCTCCACATAAATAGCGGCAGTGATTTCTAAAAGTGACACCTTTTTTTTGGTTTTACACCCGGTATCCGGTGCCTGCACTGGAGCCCGACTATATCCGGATTTACAGAGTTTAAGGCCCCATTGGGGGGAAGCGCTCCCCACCAAGGAATTTCTCTGACCAGGGCTCGAACCCAAGACCTATGGTTAATGAAAGAACAACCCAATCCGCTGCATCACATCCTTTGTGTGGGACCCAATTAAATAGAAAAGGAATAAAGAAAAGAAAGAGAAAATGATTTTAAAAAGAAAAATCAAAAGGAATGCAAGTTGCAAATTGTTTGTCAGAAACGTTGTAGGCGGACAGCTTTCAAGCAGAATTGCAATTGCAAATTAAAATGAACAAACCAATCTCATTAGTTGCAAGGAACAAAAATATTTGCTATAAATAGAAGCCTTCGTTCTTCATTTGAAGTGCACCAAAAATCAGAGGTGAACGCAATAGAGCGAGTGAGAGTAATCCACAGATTGTAGTATGTGAGATAAATAGAGTGGGAGTAACATCGTACGGAGGTCTTTAAAAGAAAGAGTGTTATTTCTTTCGAAGTTGTGGTAGTCTCTTGACACTTCCAAGTGGTAATATTATAGTGATATTATATCACTATGCCCGGGATTGTATTTTACCCCGTTAAAAGATTTGGTGTCCTTATTACTCTCTTACGCTATTATTATTTACCATGGATATTATTCCTGGGCGGAATATTATTTTTTCCCAACAATGTGGTATTAGAGCCACGGCGAATGATGGCCCTCTGTCTTTTCAGTACTCCCGTCTCACAAAAGAAAATTATTTAAAAATACTGTCTACGTATGAAATTCATTCTTGGCTCTCAAGATATGTGGGAGATCGTAGACAGAGTTATGTAAAACCTGATAATGAGGAAGTTGTGCCTCAAAATGAAAAAGATGCCTTGGAAAAGACAAGGAAGAAGAATCAACAAGCCCTCACGCTCATCCACCAATGTTTGGATGAAGCCATGTTTGAGGAGGTGGCAGAGGCAACCACCTCAAAGGAAGCTTGGAAGATTTTACAAAATTTTCGCCACGGAATTGACAAGGTGAGGAAGGTAAAACTTCAAACTCTAAGGGATGATTTTGAAGTTTTAAAAATGAAAGAATCCGAATGCATTTCGGATTATTATTAAAAAGTGAAGGTTGTGTTGAATCAATTAAGAAGATAGGGGGAGGACATAGAAGATATCCGCGTGGTAGAAAAAATCCTTCATACTTTAACACCTAAATTTGATTTTGTGGTGTGTGGTATTGAGGCGTCCAAAGATTTAGATTATCTGACGGTGGAGCAATTGGAGTGTTCTTTACACGCCCATGAAAAAAAGAACAAGAGGAGACAAAAAGTGCCACTGGAGCAACTTCTTAAAACTCAGGCATCCTATAAAGATTATGGAGGTGAAAAAAGCTATCGAGGAAATGGACGAGGACGAGGCCGTGGAAATCATGGAAGAGGAAGAAGTAATGGTAACAACTTCAAAAATGAATTTAAAATCCACCAAACATTAAAAGGTCATGGTCGTGGACAAAAAGGAGAAAGAGGATGTTTCTTCTACCAACAAAATAATGGACAAAGGGATGACAAACCAAAAATTGAGTGTTATAATTGTTATAAATTTGGCCATTACTCTTGGGAATGCCGTAGCAATGTTGAAGAGAAAGCTAACCTTGTTAATGACAAGAAAGAAGAAGATGAGTCAACATTGTTGTTGGCACTCAAAGAAGAAGACATAGATAATTGTAGCTCGTGGTATTTGGACAATAGATCAAGCAATCATATGTGTGCATGCATAGACACTTTGTGGATATAAATAGAATGGTGAGAGGTAATGTATTTTTTTGAGATATCTCAAAGATTCAAATCAGAGGGATGGGTGCGATTCTGATCTCTTGTAAAGATGATAGTCGCAAGCTAATTCAAGATGTTTATTATGTGCCAAAATTAAAAAGTACTATTTTGAGGTTGGACCAACTTTTTGAAAAGGAATATGACATCCACATAAAAAATATGCATCTTTGGCCTAGAGATTCAATTACAATTCTAATTGCTAAAGTGCATATGGCAAAGAATAGATTATTTTCTCTTAATCTTAAAATTATTGATGCAAAGTGTTTAAAGGGTAATGTGCAAGATGAATCATGGTGTTGGCATATGCGATTTGAGTACTTGAATTTTGAAGTGCTCAAATCAATGGGAGAAAAGAACATAGTGCAAGGGATACCAACATGGACGCCGTACAAGTAGTGCTGCCATATCTTCAAAGCACAGCCCTGGGCCCACTTCTCGAAGTTCAGAAATTTTTACATCAATGTGTCCCTTACCACCTAACGAGTTCAACCATACAAAAATTATCGAATTCCGACATCGGTTCGACCCCCAAATCTTAAATCTAAACTTAAAAGTTTTCCATAATTTCTCCAACTTAAATCCCAATTAAACACTAAAATGGCAATATACTGGGATAATTTGACCAAGGTTGAGTTAGGAACACTTACCTCGACGTTTCCCTTAAAAATCTCCCGAAAGTCGCGTCAAAATTCGCTTCAATCCGAGCTCTATAGCTCCAAATAATGTTTAAAAATGGCTGAAATCCCCTCTCTTAAGTATCTGTCCAAGCAAGTCTCCTTTGGATATAGTTTTGAGGTTGATTTTGCTGTAATTTAGGTTGTTTTGGAGGTGTTTCTCTTAGATGGTAACGATAGTGGGTTTTTGCATGGCCAATGGGTACTGTTTTCTATTTATACAGGATCAAAAATCGGAACAAAAACGCACCAGTCGGGTCAAAAATGCGACCGCATTTTGACCGTATTTTTTACGTTGATTTTTGTCCAGAAATCTGTCTTGGTCTACGATTTCAATGTACGATATGCGGTTCGCATTTTAGAAATGCGACCGCATTTCTGACATGGATCTTGTCCAGAAATCTATCTCGATCTGCGATCTCAGTGTAGTGGATATGCGGTCCGCATTATGGAAATGCGACCGCATTCTTGACATCATTATTTGCCCAGAAAACTGTCTGGGTTTGCGATCTGGGTGTGTGGTTTGCGGCTCACATGCTGGGTTTGCGATAGCATATCCCACTTTGCGATACCTCTTTGTTCTTTTACAAAATTATAACTTTTCTCGTCTTTCTGCAACTTTTCGAAGGACGAAATAGTCCGTTTAACTACCCTAAACTCACCCGAGGCCACTGGGACCTCAACCAATCATGCCAACATATCCCATAGCATTATTTAAACTCCTTTCAACCTTCGGAACACTCAAAACAGTCTCTCAACACCAAATTCGCGTCGTACTCAAACCTACGAATTTCGGAGTCTTCTAAATTACTAATCTGATCAAAACCCAATCAAACCATATCCGAATGACATGAAATTTTGCACACACATCCAAACGACATAACAAAACATAACAAGGCAG
Organism: Nicotiana obtusifolia; assembly: GCA_002018475.1. Taxonomy (NCBI): domain Eukaryota; kingdom Viridiplantae; phylum Streptophyta; class Magnoliopsida; order Solanales; family Solanaceae; genus Nicotiana; species Nicotiana obtusifolia. The sequence goes on along the minus strand of MCJB01052095.1, from coordinate 1,971 downwards.
AAATGGGAAAAACAGAGCGGTAGCTCATGAGACGACTGGCCGGGTCGTTACAGAAATATTAAGACCTGACTTTTTCCTGCCCAGCCCCCGCCCTCACCCTAAGCAATATCAGAAGTAGTTTTTCTACTGTTGAGGAGAAGCTATAATTTTCAGCTTCTTGAAAGCAAAAAAATTTAAATTTTCAATATAAAAATATTCTTACAAAATAATTATATTTACCAAATTATCTCTCATTAGTTTATTCCATATATCTCTCAAATATAATTAAAATTATCTTCTCCTCTTCCCTCTTTTAGGTTAACTATATATTAATATATTAAAAATCTATATATATGTCGATAATAAAAATAATTAAAGTCTTACATATAATTATTAATAACCTTTTCTCTATTTAAATAATAATAATTCTAAAATTAGTTTTAATACTTTTTTCCCAGTAATTTTTCACCGAAAAGTATATTTTTGAATTGACCAAACACAATTTGGTTATCATAATAAAAATATTCTTACAAAATAATTATATTTACCAAATTATATCTCATTAGTTTATTCCATATATCTCTCAAATATAAATAAAATTATCTTCTCCTATTCCCTCTTTTAATTTAACTAGATATTAATTGATTAAAAATCTATATATATTTCTATAATATACATAATTAAAGTCCTACATAAAATTATTTAATACTTTTTCACTATTTAAATAATAATAGTTGTAAAATGAACTTTAATACTTCTTGCCCTATAATTTCACACTGAAAATTATATTTTTGAATTGACAATTTATAATATGTTTATCAAATATTCTCAAATAAATTTATCAAACATAAACTGTTTTATCCAATAGCACTTCTATGATAAAAGTACTTTAAAAATAAGCATGTTTTAGAAGTTAAAGATGGCCTGCTACTGATTGAAGCTTGGAGCAATTGTATGTAGTTATAGCCAGGGTGACCACCGGCATCTAATATAGCAATGAACAAGTTGATTAGGGTTTTTGAAATTTCAATTAGTTCATTCATATATACACCGCAATAGCATTATAATCCACTTTCACAACAAGTGGATTAGGGGTTTTGAAATTTCAGCCAATGATATTTACTATAAATTGGTCATGCACTCACCTTAATTGAGCAACACAATTTTTTACTGCATTAACTTTCGCATATGAAAAAACAATTGCCATGGCTTCAGCAAAAATTTTCTCGATTTTCCTTTTGGCTGCACTAATCGCAACCCCCGTTGCAGTAGCCAACCTTGTTTCAATACGTATAGGTGGGGTTGTGTTTTGCAGCGTTAACGGCAAATTAGATGTCATCAACGGACTCGCCACCCAAGTTTTTCCTAGTAAGTTTTTTATTTTGTACATAGACCTATATATATACACACGCGCACGCACACACCAAAAGGGAACTCTGCCTAATAGCCTATGATATATGAGTATATATACACTATCAGATCATTGAAAGGATAATTGCAAGTAAACTTTCTTAAAATGTAAGCAGACTTCATGATTTGAAGTCTAAGAGATATAACACTTCATTCATTATTCCTTTCATAACAATGGGTGAGAATGGTATACATATATAGTAACTTTGAGCCGAATGAATCCTACAGTCGCGGTCAATAAGCTGCATATGCCCCATGATTATAACTAACAAGCATTCATCGCACTCATAAGAAGTCAAGCATGTTAACTTGTGTGATCATTTCATCGAAAAGTATAAACTGCATGAGACAATATCTTTATTATTTACATAATTAGGAGTATATCTTCAACATGCCACCTAAAATGCAAAGTTGATCTAATTGCATAAATAATATTAACATCATTTAACTTTGCAGATGCATCAGTGCAATTGCAGTGTGGAGCAGGAAATGTGGTATCAAGTACAACAACAAATGGATCGGGAGTGTTCTCCTTGGTGTTGGACCCTCTTGTAAATACTTTGCCATTGCTACTGTCCAACT
>MCJB01052094.1:0-25082 GCA_002018475.1 Nicotiana obtusifolia | reverse complement strand
ATACATGCTTAAATGTATTTTTCATAAATAATGTACTTGAGGAAGATAATATTGTTTTCTACAATTTGTATTTTAGTATTTTTGTTTTCCCATTTCCACTTGTACACGGTCGCAACACCAATTCTGAAATTAGAAGCAACTAATTTTGAGCTTGATCAGTTCAAACTCCTAAATATATTAGGAGCATTAATATATTAATCAAAGATCCTCAAAAGCGGTTCTTGTTTAGATATTTATACATAACAAATATTCCAATTATTTAAGGGAACTAAACTTCCAACTTTGAATAAATCATATAAAATATAACAGAATTTAAGTTATATACATTGGCATGGTATAAATTAAAATGAAGTATAACAAATTACATCAGGTTCGGCATCATTTCTATCAAACTACTATATGCATAGAAATATTTGTCATAGGTATTTGCTTGTAATTATCTTACGACTGATCTCATTACAAATACCTTAGCTTTTCTTTTGGGTTCACATTTGGGTTTCATACATGAATTTTTTTTTAAAGAGCTTTTAACATATTTGTTCAGTCGGCAAAAATAACTACAGTCGCTAGCTAAATGTATATAAAGGTACATTAATTATGTAAAAATATATATATTATGTACTAATATATAAAAATTATACGTGGCTATTACTTTTGGGAGCGATATACTGTGTAGATTTCACTTTTTTATTTTATTTTGATTAACCTTGAACTCATCCAGCAATCGTCTCATCACTATCCTGATACTTGATCCATTCAAGTTCCTACATTAGCTTTCTCATAGTCCCTTTCATCATACTCTTTTTTTTTTCTTTCTTTATACTTGCTTATGTACTTGGTAAGTACTTAATCTTTGAATAGGTCAAAAAGGAATTAAGTTGACAATATTGAGCTTCATATGCTATAAATATCACAATCTCTGCTACCAGTTTCCTCACCAAGATATCCAAAAGACAAATATTAGCCATGGCTAAATACACAGCCTTCATTGCCCTCATCTTCTGTCTTCTCCTTGTTGCTGCTACTGGTGAGTTAAGAACTTTTTTAAGCATGCTTTTTGGCTAAACCTTTTTACCAATGTAGCGACTTCCTCTCTATACACAATTCTTTTTGTAGGTAAATGTTGGGGAATATTGAGTATGCTAGGTCATTATTGTTTTATTATATGATTATATTCATTTAAAACTTTAAACTATTAGAGAAAGTACGTTTTTGATTACTTAGTTGTTATGTAATCTCTCACTACAACCTTCATTTGTCGGTATATTGCTTTTTCATGAGCCAAACATGTGAAAATATATATTTTTTTGGGTGGCGGTAAGATTTGAATGTAGAACCTCTTTCCTGCTCTTATATTATGTTAAGTTATGTGATCATCTTATTTAACTGGTTAAACTGTTAGAGAGTGTACTCTTTTAGATTGAAGTATTATATTATGTCTCAACAATTATACAAAGTGTTAAGAATATCTCAAGTATTTATATATCCTAATTGGTTTTCAATTTCCCAATTTCATGCAGAAATGCAAATGGCAGAAGGAAAATACTGCTGGAAGAAAAGTCACAAGTGGCATGGGCCTTGCCACTATTCTTACAAATGTAGCCACCATTGCAAGCACTATTTTGGAGCTGAATATGGAATTTGTAAGAAATACCAATGGGGACACAAACATCATCATTGGGCAAAATATGCTTGCTATTGCTATTCTCCTTGCCATTAATCACGAGGAATGAACTTCAGAGTCTCAACGATTGGCTTGGACTGATATATATATATATATATATATATATATATATATATAGAAGCAATATAAGAAGCTGAGTTTTTGTGTTTGCAGAGTACTAAATACTGCATCAACAATCAGTTAGTGTGATTTTGTTGTGTGTTTGTGTGTGTCACAGTGTAATAAGTTTTCTTAAGTCTCTAGCTTGGCTTTTTTGGCCGAGCTAATTGCTTTTGCCTGAACTATTATATGTTGCTTTCATTTTATTTTATGTTTCTATATTGGTGTTTAATGCGATGTTATAACCAAGGGTGATGCTCGTTACACTATATTAGTGTAAAGATATATTACTTTACACTATATATTATTTATGCATCAACAACTTGATTAGTCTTCCTAATAACCAAGGGTGATGCTCGTTCTTGCCTGGACTAAATAGTCTTATGAACACTTATAGCAGTTGACGTTCTATGCAATGTAAAAGTGATAAATTGGATTTGTTTTTACTCAGGGAATCAAGTATCAAAAGTAACATAATTTGTTGAAATCAGTCGGAGTGAAAAATAAGTGATAAGAACCTTGAGTTAATTTCCATTAGAAAAATAATAGATTAAGAAAGGGAAAAATAAGTTACAATGGGAAATGTTCTTTGCACATTGTCCAAGTTAAGGCACATTAGCTTAGCGGGTTTACCCCCATATACTCTAACGATAGAAATAATTTTTACATTATTAATGTAATTACATATATTATAGCAGGTTAGCGTACTTGTCTTATTTTCAAGGTCTAATTTCATTTATTCATGGACAATCATCTATAATTGCATTATAGATGACTTGATAGTGTAAAATTTCTTTAATATTATCAGTGTAAAAAAGTTAAGTCTCTCAATTGAAAACCGAGATTTTTCCTAGCTAAAAATGTGCACCTATCAAATTAAGGGTATCCAGAAAAAATAAAAATAAAGACACGTTATATTTTTTGTAATTGAATCGCGTCTGCTACTTTATTTCTTGTAATGAGGATGAGGAAAATAAAGTAGAGTGGGACATAATACCTTATCCTCTATGAAAACTAACTACCTAATGTATAAAGATAAAGAGACGAAGCACGGTAGATGGTAGCTTATTACAGATGTCTTCAATTTTCTATCCCATTGCATAAGTCCCCTAACCCGTCAAGGTAGTTCTTCGTATCTATTGAATATAAGTTTATGTCGATGTGTGTGGCTTAGTGCTGCCAATTTGTTTGCAACCTTATTTGTCTCCCTGAAGCAGTGCTGCACTTTTACATCTCTGTCAGTCACTAACTTTCTGATTTCTCCAATAACATCTAAAATTCACCAAGAGGTCAATAATTTGGAGTCAGTTTCAGCTATTACATTGTATATCCTCCTTTGTGAACGTTGTTGCAGTCCAAAGAGCATTGCTGTGCTTTTAGCCCAGTTACTAGTGCTAGGTACTATATACAGAGAGTAGGCCAGTATGAATTTTCTTACCATTGCTATCTCTGATGATTCCTCTTATACCAATTGCCTTCGAAACAACTTCCAGTACTGTTGAGCTCAGAAACTAATGTCGGAGGTTTTTTTCATTTGACTAATTTGTATGCACTCTGATTTATTGGCTGGTCTGTTATGCTGCAGTTGGTCCCATGATGATTTCAATTTTATATTTCCAAAACTCTTATTGGTCAAATCAGTGAGAGTGTATGATATATATTATGCTCTCTGATATGCTAGTTGAGGGAATTTCATTGTCATACCTGGAGACACACATTGACATCCATAGTTCCCGAATTATCAAGCTTCGTGACCAGAAAGGATTTTTAGTAGTTTCTAATTCAGTGGATGGAGGTCAACAACAATAACATCTAGCTTGAATGTTGTAGCCAAATTTATAACTCTTCCATTAGTTGACATTTTATCCTTTAATGATCTCCATGTCACGAATGTCATCTTCAGATTTGCTGTCCATATGCTCTGTCCGGCATCCCTAGTATTAGCATAAGGTGTTGTTGTTCAACTATATTCTTCACTACATTTGAGATTTCTTCTTCAACTATACATCATAGAGCTAGCTTCCTACTTCCAAGATATCCTTTAATAGCACATTTATTGGTTTCATTCCACCTGGCAGTAGTTTGTATAAAGGTTCCTGTTTTTTCCAGTTGTCATACCACACAATCTTTTGCTCCACCTTCTTTTTGATGCCACAGAGTGCCTTCCAACTATTTGATTTTCTACATCTCTTTTGTGAGATTACCGTATGAGAATTTTTTGCAGTACTTTGCTAATACAAATTCCATTTATAGTGAGTCGCCAGTTCTTAAGTTCCGCCATGATTTGGCTGTGAAAGCATCATTGCTATCTTGTAGATTTCTGAAATTTGCCCCTTCCTCCTGATAAGCATAACACAAAAATTTCCATGCGATCCAATGTTGCATGTAATTACCATCAGAGCTTCTCCAGAAAAGTTTGCAAGATTTTTCTCTATTTGTGTAAAGACTCCTACTGGTGGACTCATTATGGCCTGGAGGTGTATAGGTACTACCTATAATACATGTCCAATAATAATTGCCTTCCCTGCTATAAAAAGTAATTTGGTCTTCCATCCTTTGACCCTGCTTGTAACCTTGTTGGTCAAGTCAAAGTAATAGAAGATCTTATGTCTTCCTATAAACAAAGGGGGCCATAAGTATTTCATGGGAAACTCCTTATAATGCATCCTAGTTATTGTACTTGCTCTGTTAATTGCATTTAAAGAAGTTCCAGCTTTTAGCATGTAGCAGCTTTTACCCTCATTTATTTTTTGCCCGGATACTTTCTTAGATTTGTTCGGTGTATCCATAACCAACTTCAGAGTTTTTATGTGACAACTTGTAAATAATACTATAATATCTGCAAAGGTCATATGGTTTACTTGTGGTCCATGTCTTGACATATAAAACCTTGTATATCTCCTTCTGTTGTGTAGGTTATTTAACATTATTGAAAGAAGTTTTGCACTCAACACAAAGAGTGTTGGTGAGATATGATCTCCTTGTCTTAATCCATTATGCGACTTGAAAAAATCAAACATCTATCCATTAAGTATCATGGAATACCAGTTACTTAAGATGTGGTTGAAAATGATATCCACCTGTTTCTCTGAGAACCCTAGTCTTTTCATTACTCGCACAAATATGTCCAGTAAACGCTGTCTTATGCTTTAGCCATATTGAATTTTAGTACCACATTACATATATTTTTGGGTTTAGAGTTGTTCTTATAATTTTTTGAGCAAGGAGTATATTCACTGATATAAACCTCCCCATAATGATGTCTAACTAGTAACATGAGACGATTTTTGGCAAAAGCTGAATAAGTCTGGCATTTAGTAACTTAGCAAAGATCTTGCCGGAGAAGTTGAAATTGATCTCAGGTTGGATAATTGTTGCAGAAAGTCTACCTTTGGTATCATTACTAAACATGTGTGAGAAAAGTATTTTGAGACAGATGCTCCCTACAAGAATGCCACCATGCATTATAAACTTCTTTTGTAATTACTTTCCACCATGTTCAATAATAAAAGAGCATTAAACCCATCACATCCTGGGGCGCAATCCATATTGATAGAAATTACATTGCTTTCAACTTCTCCAATGTTGGTGTAGCTGTAAGAATCTCATTGTCTTCCTTTAAAACTTTTGATGTTAGACAATCAAGCGTATATTGGTCGAATGAAGCATCATTGTGACTAAATATTCTCCAAAAGTGATCTATAGCAGTTGCCATAATGTAATGACCCACCCGGTTATTTTTATGTATTTTAGCCCCATTTTCCCTATTCAAAGCTCCCCACATGTGTATTTATTGTTAAGTGACTTGCGGAGGATGGTTGATTTTGTATTGGAGAGGTTTTGGATCGAATTAGAACATTTCATTCCTAGTTTAGAAGCTTAAGTTGGAAGTATTGACCAAATTTGGCTTTTGTGTGTTTGACCTCATATCAGAGTTTTGATAGTTTTGTAAGGCCCAGATGGTGATTTTAGACTTAGTCATATGTCAGGATTTATGGATTTGGAGGTTCCTAGGTGATTTGGTTCTATTTGGAGAAAGTTAAAAATTTGAAGGCTTGGAAAATTCATAGATTTGACACATAGTTGACCTTGTTGTTATCGATTTCCATTAGGAGATTTAAGCATTGAAATAGGTTCGTATGGTGATTTATGACTTGAATGTAAGTTTTGAGGCCATTCTGAGTTGTTTAGGTATCTTCGGCGTAAGTTTGGAATTCAAAATTTAGATTAGTTCATTAAGTTTCAATTAAGGTGTGATTCGTGGTTTTGATATTATTTTGTATAATTTGATGCCTCGAGCAGGTCCATGTTATAATTTGGGATTGGTTGGTATGATTGGACGAGGTCTCGGGGGATCGGGGTTTATTTCAAAGTGGTTTCAGATAATTTTCCTATGTTTTGGAACTGTTGGTGTTCTGGTGTTCATCGCGATCGCGGAGTGAGTTTTGGTGGATCTTGCTCTTCGCGTTCGTGAGGGGACAGTCGTGTTTGCAGTGAATGGTGGTAGTGGCCTTCGCGTTCGCATAGAGAAAGGCCGGCTAGGGGATGGAATGCATTTGGTCATCACATTCGCGTGTATGCTACTGCGTTCACGTAGGGTGGTCTCACATTCACATAAAAGGGGTAGCAACTGGGCAAGAGCTTGGCCTTCACGATCGTGAAGTAGGTCCCGCGATCAAGAAGGGTATCACTGCACAAATATTTAAGAATTTTATTTCTAGGGTTTGAGTTATTTAATCATATTTTGAAATTGGAAGCTCGGAATTGAGCGATTTTGAGGGGATATTAATGATTTAGATTGGGGTAAGTATTTTTGACTCGGATTTATTTATTATTTGTGGTTCCAACCTTGATTTTAGCGTTTGGTTGGTGAATCTAAGTGAGGAAAATTGAGAATTTTAGCCGAAAAAAGTTTAAAGTAAAAATTGATGATTTGAGGGTTGATTGGAGGTTGGATGTGGATGAAACATATATATTTGGACTCGTACTGTAATGGGTGTTCGGGAATTGTGAGTTTGTCGAGTTCCGGAGTGCGGCCTGCGGTTGACGTTTTGGTCGACTTTGTGTATTTTTATCAAGATCATAGATTTATTATTTGGGGGTAGTGTCCAATGGCTTTTATTAATGTTATTAAGTTATTTTGGCTAGATTCGAGCAATACGTAGGTCGATTCACGTAGAAAGGGATTTATAGAATATTGATTTGGCTTTCTTGAGGTAAGTATCCTATCTAAACTTGGTTGAGGCACCAGTTGCCTGAGTTATTAGTGATGGTTATGTGCTCTTGGTGGCGCACATGTGAGGGGTTGAGCCCATGTGCGTGTAGCAGTGTATTATTTATGCTCGGGGTAGTGTTTAGGCCATGATATGCCTTGAATTGATTACTAAGCGTCATGTTGTTATGTTTCTTATGTTTACCCCATTGTGAGATATTTGAACCATGATTGAAGTTACATATAGGTTAATCTCCTGATTGAACACGATAATTACTACTTTTGTGATGTAATTTCCTAATTTGAGCTGTGGTACCACACTTTACACATGCATACACCTTAGCATGTCACATATAACAGTCCATGAGTATGTTATTTGATACCCATTGTTCATGTATATTTAATCTTGTATATTTGTTTTTGTGTGATATGAACTGGATTGGTAGCATGTGAGTTGTCCAGTAGTTGAAATAATTAACATTACTGTAACTAGAATTGTCACGATTCCTCCAACTATGAATGTTTTTCACTTTTCGATTTAAGATATGATAGCATGTGAGTTGTTCGTGCGGATCCGAGATATGATAGCACGTGAGTTGTTCGTGCGGATCCGAGTTATGATAGTACGTGAGTTGTTCGTGCGGATCCGAGATATGAAAGCATGTGAATTAGCCGTGCGGTTGAGATATGATAGCATGTGAATTGTCCGTATGGTTGATCTATATGGCACGTAAATTGTCTGTGCAATTGTTATATACGGCACGTGAGTGTTTGTTTTATGAAACGTGAGTTGTCCCTGTGGTGGTCACCCTCTTATATTTCTCTCTTGATGATATACACTTGGTATGAGGAAAAACATATTAGTGTTTTGTTCGATAATTGCATTTCTTCTATACTTGCAATTTTCCTTGGATGTATACTTGTTTTATGAGCATATCTTCTCTTGTGCACCGAGGTGACTTTATCTATTTTTCGTGATTTGATGATATTACTGTTGCATACTTGTGGAAATTCATAAACCGAATAAGTTATTAGCGAGTATCATTTATAATTCTTGCCTTTATTACCTTGCCGAGTTTAGTCATGATACTTGCTGAGTTGATGGTATCGATTGTACTCATACTATACTCTGCACCTAATTGTGCAGATCCAGGTGTTGGACCGAGCCATGAGTTGTTGTGATTGTTGCTGTGAGTTGCAGAGAGACGAGGTAGAGCTGAATTTCGATCGCAATTTTTGGCGTCTCTTTCCATTTCAATTGCTGTTGCTTTTATTCAGACAATATTTTTATTTTGTATTTCAAGATTTGTACTTTTATTTTAGACTTCATGACTCTGTATTACCCGTTCTTGGGGATTTTATGTATAGATACAATTATTTATGTTAGTTGGCTTTAAAGTTATATTATTCCCATTAATTTTGCTATTATGTTCCGTTTTTGTTATGTTCGACTTGCCTAGCAAGTGAGTTTGGCGCAATCACGACTGGTTGGTGATTTTGAATTGTGACAAGTTGGTATCAGAGCCCTAGGTTCATATGTTCTACGGGTCATGATCAAGTTTAGTAGAGTCTTGTGAATCGGTACGAAGACGTCTGTATTTATCTTCGAGAGGCTACCGAACTATTAGGAAAATTTTACTTTCTTGAATTCTTGTCGTGCAGATTTGTTGATTTCGAAGTTCGAACATTTACTCTTCTATTCTCTCACAGATGATGAGGACACACTCAGCCAGATCCGACAAGCAAGCACCAGTACCTCCAGTCAGGGCTGGAGGGGTCGGGGCTAAGGCCGATAGGGGACAAGGTGGGGCTCGTGCTACAGCTAGCGCAGCACCTATGGAGCCACCATTTGCTCTAGTGAAGGAGCAGGTTCCAGATATTGTTGATGCGATGGGACCAGCTCAGATACTGATGTTACCTATTGCTATATCTAGTCTTCAGGAGACATTAGCCTAGATCTTGCATGCGTATACAAGCTTGGCTCAGCCAGGCATGATACCAGCTTCACCGGCAACCTCACAGGCCAAGGGAGGAGTCCAGACTCCCGCCGCCCTACTCAAGAGCAGCTAGCTCAGGGTTATCAGACACCGGGGATCTTGTCAGTGCAGCCAGTTGTTGCGGTGCATGCCGATGTTGGACCATCTTTCACTGATGAGGAGCAGAAGAGGATAAATCGATTTTCGAGGCTTCGTCCTTCCCAGTTTGGTGGAGGAGAGTCAGAGAATGCTCATGTTTTTCTTGATCAATGACATCGAATTCTTCGCACAACGGGTCTTCTGGACTCTAATGGAGTTGACTTTCCTACTTTTCAGCTGACAAGGTCAACCTACAGGTGGTGGTAGACATATGAGTCGGGCAGACCAGCTGGCATAGCACCCCCCTTAGATGGCATCAGTTTTCAGTTCTCTTCTTAGAGAAGTTTGTTCCACAGACTCGCAGAGAGGAGCTGCGTAAGGAGTTTCAAAATCTACCCTAGAAGGGCATGACTTGTAAAGCCCCAGAGATTTTTGCACCAAAATAATTTTGTTCTTGTAAAAGCTTTATGTTGGATACAAGGATGTTCAAATACCAGAAATGATATATAACAACTATATTTTATGTTCAGGAGGTGGTAGTGACGTTTGTAAGAGGAAAAAAGTAGTTTGGAATAAATAGCAATGTTCAAGGTAAGAACACAATTACAGTAGCAAGAGACCTGACTTCAAACTAGTATATCTCCCAATCTATAATGAAGTATGGGGTGAACTACCTATAAAATTAAATCTCTTGATGTCTAGTTTCTAGCACTTCAAACCATTCATCATTTCGAAATTCCTATAAAGAGTTATAGGCTTTTTTTACTAAAGAATGTCTTGTCAGAAAAATTAGCCTTGTTTTTGGGCACCCAGGGGTGCGCCGGGCGCGAGTCTAAATGCCAAACAAGAAATAATTTTATTTGGGCGTCATGGATAGCACTGGGCATGGACTGTGACACCGAAGGCGTGAATTTGAAGAAAAAGGACAGGGAGAGATAAAATAGCCTCATTCTTTAGAGATTACACCTCCCCTCTCATCCTCAAGTCATCCCAGGGTTCTTATACTACCTAAGGTGAGTTTTCAACCCGATTAGCATTAGAGTACTATTTCAAAACATCAATTCTAACAATATTCCATCTCACAATCGCTTGATTCTCAACAAGAACTCAAGAACAAGGCTATGTTTCGTAACCGCTTTCAACCACGATTATTAGAAGGGTTTATGATTGATATTCGTTCCGAATAAAATACTATTTAGAAAAAGATACTTAGATTAATGTTGAACCATAGAAGTAGAGAAGAATCAAACCTAGGGTTTCTAAATTTTGAAATTTTGGAACTTCTATTATTGATTCTTGATGTAATTGCTTATAGATTGATTTGAGAAGTTGATCCGTTTGGACAAAAGCAATGAGGGTGCTCAAAGGAAGAACTAAGGTGAGTAGAGACAATGCTTTTACTAAGGTTGTCTTCTCACAAAGATCATGCCATAAGTATTTATTGGACTGTATAGGATATTAATATGGGCTCTGAATGGAACGAGTAGACTCACATTATCCATTAGAATTGTAAAAAGGATCTTAGATGATTATCATGGTTAATAACTCAAGAATAGTATGTTGTTCCGTAAATCATGTTTCATGCATTTATGACTTACATATATTTCTTTAATGTATAAATTGTTGAAATTTCTTTTACATGATTTTATGGAACTATTTTGATGAGAATTGTGAAGATATATCTTTGTTTTAAATTTTTTGATACAAGAATCACTCAGAAGAATATTTTGGGAGTTTTCTTAGATCTCTGAGAAGGGTTGATAGCCTCTAGTGGTTTGTGTTACCTCGAAACTACTCGTGCCAGAGTAGGAGATTAGTGTTATGTTGGTTCGGCACTATAATGGGAGTACCTGGTAAGGCACAAGAACGTGACCATGCTAGAACCTTTAACTGTGAGGCACCACAGGAATGGGGTCCAGGCGATCGGGCTGGGATCGTCCACCATACCGATCATATGGCAACATTTTTCAAAATAAGAATCAGAAAGAATGCCAGAATCAATGGAACTCCCCAGAAAAGAAAAGAACAGAAACGAAAAGAAAAGGAAATGCTTCAGAAATTCACAAGGATTGTTTCGAGAAAGTCTATATATTTATCTATTTGAATTTTATATTTTTTTCCAGAAAAAAAAAAAGAAAAGAAAGGGAATTTTCATGAATGACATCAACAGAATTTTATAATAGATATATGAGTTGTTCGTTTCAACTCTTCATCAGAAGCTTTTAGAATTTTCTTTTTTATGCATACATACTTCTTTCAGAGTCTCGTTTCAGCTTCAGTGAGAAGATTGCTTTACTTACTAAGTGTGTTTTGGTGTACTGACGTTCCAATATTTTCTTTTTTGGAACCTACATTGGCATATGTCAATGTAGGTACAAGATTTATAGACGAGCAGGCTACGAGTTAAGACATTCTCTCATCCTAGCAGACTCTTGGTGAGCTCCGATTTCGGCCATAGAGTTCGTTGTTTGATTTCAGTTCTTAAATTTTGTTTTCATTTGTTTTTATTTGAAGATTAGCCGATGAATCATGTCCCGAGCAATTCGCCTAGTCTATATAGAGGCTTCATTGATATTACAGAGTCAAACACATTTTATTTGGTTTTTGTCATGCACCGTATGTTAAGGCTTTGATTATGGATAATGCTTTAAGACTAAATTTTTCAGACTTAAAGAAAGTTGTTTTCTCTTGGTTTGTTGCTAACCTTTCTAGTAGAATAAAAAGGCCAAGTAAGAAGGTTCGCTCAGTCAAGTTTAGGCACCGGGTGCCAGTTACGACTTGGTCAGAAATTAGGTAAACGTGGTATCAGAGCAGCAGGTTTAGAGAGTCCTAGGGCTCTATGAAGGCGTGTAGAGTATTGTTAATCATTGTGAGGGTCCCATATCTATAAACAAGGAACTACAGACATTTAAGATAAAATTCGACGAAATGGCTTGTACTGACGATTCAGTAGATAACACTCCCGCCCCAGCTACTATTCCAGCTCCTGTCCCAACTGATCTGAATGTTGCTGCCGCAAAGAAGAAGAAGGGGCGGCCAACTAAGGCAGCCCAAGTTTCCTAGACTAAAAAGGGTGTGAGGCTGGACAAGTGCCTCTAGCTGAGGGAGAAGAGCAGGTTGAGGGAGTTGAACAGAATGTTCAGAATCAAGCACAACCACCACCCCCAGCGGCAATCCCAGCTCAAGTCATCATGTCGCCGGAGATGGGAGAGGCTTTTGGTGCAATAAAAGGTTCAATGTAAATGTTTACCACCTTCATAGCCAATCAAGGACAAGGAAGGGGGTGGTGCTCCACCCCGAATAGGCAGACAGAGGGCTCCCTCTTCATCTTTATGTAGCGAGTTCATCAAGCTGAACCCTCCAGATTTTTGTGGAACTAAGCCGGAGCAGGACCCATTGGACAGGTTAGAGGGTGTTCAGAAAACACTTCAAATGATAAAAGTGACTGGAACTGACGCTAGAGTTGGCATCTTACCAACTCAAGGATGTTTCTTATACATGGTTTGAGTTATGGGAGGAAGGTAAGGATGAAGAAACCCTTCCTCCTACTTGGAAGGAATTCACTAAGGCATTCATAGCCTATTTCATTCCAGAAGAGGACCGAGAAGCTCGGGCCACAGAATTCGAGCAGCTTAGACATGGGACTAGGAGTGTGCAGGAGTACTATGTGAAGTTCATCAAACTGGATAAATACGCTCCTAACATGACCTCTATAGAAGCAACGAGGGTGCTCAAAGAAGATTTAAGATGAGTAGAGACAATGCATTTACTAAAGTTATCTTTGCACAAAGATCATGCCATAAGTATTTGTTGGACTGTATATGACATTAATGTGGGCTTTGAATGGAACGAATAGACTCACATTATCCATTAGAATTGTAAAAAAAAAAAATCTTAGATGATTATCATAGTTAGTAACTCAAGAATAATTTGTTGTTTCGTAAATCATGTCTCATGCATTTATGGCATGCATATATTTCTTTAACGTATAAATTATTAAAATTTCTTTTACATGATTTTATGGAACTATTCTGATGAGAATTGTGAAGATATATCATATTTATAAATTTTGTGATACAAGAATCACTCAGAAGAATATTTTGGGAGTTTACTTAGATCTCTGAGAAGGGTTTATAGCCTCTAGTGGTTTATGTTACCCCGAAACTACTCGTTTCAGAGTAGGAGAATAGTGCACCGTTGATTCAGCACTATAATAGAAGTGCCCAAAGGCACAAGAACGCGAGCATGCTATAACCTTGAACTTTGAGGAACCAAAGGAATGGAGTCCAGGCGACCGAGTTGGGATCATCCACCATACCGATCATATGGTGACATTTTTCAGAATAAGAATCAGAAAGAATGTCAGAATCTATGGAACTCCCCAGTAAAGAAAAGAAAAGAAAAGAAAATGCTTTAGGAAATTTACAAGGATTGTTTCGAGAACCTCTAAATTTTTATCTATTTGAATTTTATATTTTTTCGGTAAAGAAGAGAAAATAAAATAGAGGGAATTTTCATAAATGACATCAAGAAGAACTTTATAATAGATATATGAGTTGTTCGTTTCAACTCTTCATCGGAAGCTTTTAGAATTTTCTTTTATCACATACATACTTCTTTCAGAGTCTCATTCCAACTTTACTGGGAGGATTGCTTTACTTGTGAGTACCGTGGTGGTGTACTAGCGTACTAATATTTTATTTTTGGAACCTGCATTGGCATATGTCAATGTTACAGGATTTATAGACGAGCAGGCTACGATTAAGACATTCTCTCATCCTTGTAGCCTCTTGGTGAGCTTCGAATTCCAGCCATAGAGTTCGTTGTTTTACTTCAGTTCTTAATATATGTTATCATTTATTTTAATTTGAGGATTAGCCGGTGAATCATGTACCGAGCAATTTGCCAAGACTCCATAGAGGCTTCATAGATATTACAGAGTCAGATATATTTTATTTGGTTTTTTCAGACACGAAATGTTAGGACTTTGATTACGCATAATGCTTTAAGACTAAATTTTTCAGACTTAAAGAAAGATGTTTTCTCTTGGTTTGATGCAGACCTGCCTAGTAGAATAAAAAGAATAGGTAAGAAGGTTCGCTCAATCAAGTTAAGGCACCGGTGCCGGTTACGACTTGGTCAGAAATCAGGTTGTGACATGACTGTGACCTAGTACGAGATGAGATTTGCGGAGTTGGCACGTCATACAGTATTTTTGGTTCCCACTGAGAGGGAGAAGATTAGGAGGTCTATTGGTTGCTACAACTATGGTATATGATATGGTGTGGCCTGAGAGGCCGAGACGGATGCTAGGTTTGACCAGGTCGTTGATATTGTCAGGCGTTTGGAGCATGTTCACATTGAGCGAGAGGAGTGGGAGGCCAAGAAGCCCCGTAGTTTAGGTGGTTTTGGTGGTGCCACTTCTGGAGGTCAGTCACATCATAGCAGAGGACGCCCTTTTAGGCCCGCTTGAGCAGCTCGTCAGATTCCTCGTTGTTCTTCAGTTATCCACAATTCATATAGTTTTCAGCTAATTCAATCATCATTCATTGCACTTCCAGCACAGAGACAAGGCTCCATAGGCAGTTATTTGGGTTATCAAGGTCAGCAGCCTCATCAGAGGAAGGATTGTTTCGAGTATGGAGACTTGAGTCATCTCAAAAGGGATTACCCCAGACATATGAGTAGAGTCCCACAATAGAGCATGCAGCCTATGGTTTCAGCACCAGTAACTACCGCATCCGCACAGCTAGCTAGGCGTGGGGCTCAGTCAGTTCGAGGTCGCCCTAGAGGGAGAGGTCATTCAAGTGGCGGACAAGCATGTTGCGATGCATTTCTATCTAGGACAGAGGTAGTTGCTTCCGACACCGTGATCACAGGTATTGTTTCAGTCTGCCACAATGATGCTTGTTTGACCATAGTTCAACTTATTATTATGTTTCATCATATTTTTCTCGTTATTTGGACATGCCTTGTGATTCTCTAGATATTCTTGTTCATGTATCTACACCGGTGGTTGATTTTATTATGTAGATGGTATATATCTATCCTGTGTGGTTATTATTGGGGGTTATGTGACTAGAATTGATCTTTTATTGCGCAGTATGATTGATTTTGAGATGATTTTGGGTATGGATTACTTATCTCTATACCATACTATTCTTGATTATCATGCTAAGATCATGATGTTAGCCATGCCGGGGTTACCTTGGCTGGAGTGGAGATGTTGACTTGGTCACACTCCCAGTAGAGTGATTACATTTTTAAAGGCTCAACGGATGGTTGAGAAGGGGTGCTTGGAATATTTGGCCTTTATTAGAGATGTTACTGCTGATACTCCTACTATTAAGTCAGGTTTAGTAGTGAGGAGCTCTCAAATGTGTTTGCTGCATACCTGCCGGGCATGCCACCACACAGGAATATTAATTTTTGTATAAATCTGGTTCTGTGCACTCATCCTATCTCTAGTCCACCATATCCTATGTCACGAGTGGAGTTGAGGAATGATTACAGAATTTCTTGATAAAGGTTTCATCAGGCGTAGTGTGTCATCTTGGGGTGCACCGATACTATTTGTGAATAATAAAAATGGTTCTATGAGGATGTGCATTGACTACAGGTAGTTGAGCAAGGTTATTATCAAGAACAAGTATCCACTACCACGTATTAAAGGTTTATTTGATAAGCTTCAAGGTTCTAGGGTATTCTCGAAGTTTGAATTGAGATCGGGTACCATCAGTTAAAGATCAGGGCTTCATTTATTCCTAAGACGGCTTTCAGTGTCCGTTATAGGCATTATGAGTTCTTGGTGATGTCTTTTGGGCTGACCAATGCCCCAATAGCTTCATGCACTTGATGAACAGCATGTTTCAGTCTTATCTGAATTCCTTCGTTAATGTGTTCATTGATGATATATTGGTGTATTCACATAGTCAGGAGGAGCATGAACAACACTTGAGGATTGTGCTCCGCACTTTTAGGGAGTAGAAATTATATGCTAAATTCTCCAAATGCGAGTGCTGGTTAGACACATTGGCATTCTTGGGGTACGTGGTGACCAGTGAGGGGATTAAGTTGGATCCGAAGAAGATTAAGGCTATTCACGGTTGGCTAGACCTTCTACTGCTGTAGAGATTCAGAGTTTCCTAGGTTTGGCTGGGTACTTTGACGGTTTTGTGGAGGGGTTTTCATCTATTGTAGCCCCATTGGCTAAGTTGAGGGGCCCCATTCAGGTTGTCAAACGAGTGTGGGGAGTTCAGATGCTCAAGACTGCCTTGACTACAGCTCCAGTTATGGTTTTGCCTTCGGGGTCGGGTTCATATATAGTTCATTGCGATGCTTCCCGAGTTGGCATTAGGGTGTGTTGATGCACGATGGTAGAGTGATTGCTTATGCTTCGTGTCAGTTGAAGCCCCATTAGAAGAACTACTCAGTACATGATTTGGAGTTAGCAGCTATTGTTCACACACTTAATATTTGGAGGCATTATCTTTATGGCGTGTCATGTGAGGTGTTCACGAATCACAAGAGTTTTCGGTATGTCTTTAGGCAGAAGGATTTGAACTTGAGACAAGGCAGATGGTTAGAGCCATTGAAAGACTATGTTACTACCATTCTTTATCATCCGAAAAAGGCCAATTGTGTGGTCGACGCCTTGAGTAGGAAGGGTTGCCACGAACCTTGAGGAAATTTGATGCGGTGTGGGTCATTGTGGGCAGATTGACAAATTCTGCACACTTCATTCTAGTCATAACTTCTAGCACTTCAGAGTAGCTGGCTCGGATTTATCTTAGAGAGATCATTTGCCTGCATGGTGTGCCCGTTTCTATTATCCCGAATCGAGGCACTCATTTTACATCGCACTTTTGGAGAGCAGTGCAGCTTGAGTTGGGCACACAAGTCGAGCTGAGTATGGCATTTTATCCCCAGACGGACGGGCAGTCCGAGCGTACTATCGTAGGACATATTGTGAGCATGTGTCATTGATTTTGAGCCGGGGGCCAGTGGGATCAGTTCCTACCATTAGTAGAGTTCGCCTACAACAATAGCTATAAGTCGAGTACCCAGATGGCTCTATATAAGGCCTTATATGGGAGACAATGTCGTTCTCCGGTTGGTTGGTTTGAGCCTAGGGAGGATAGGTTG
This sequence comes from Nicotiana obtusifolia, assembly GCA_002018475.1. Taxonomy (NCBI): domain Eukaryota; kingdom Viridiplantae; phylum Streptophyta; class Magnoliopsida; order Solanales; family Solanaceae; genus Nicotiana; species Nicotiana obtusifolia. The sequence goes on along the minus strand of MCJB01052094.1, from coordinate 7,867 downwards.
TCGGGTACTTATCTGATTTGGAATGCTTTGGAGAAAGTGAAGTTGATTCCAAAGCAGCTTCATACAAAAAAGTCCAGACAGGAAACTTATGCTGATCGGAAGGCTTGTGAAGTGGCATATATGGTGGAAAAGAAGGTTCTACTTAAAGTTTCAGCAATAAAGGATATGATGAAGTTTGGGAAGAAGGGCAAGTTGAGACCTTGGTATATTGATATCTTTTGAGGTGTTAGAGAGAGTTGGAGAGATGTCCTACAGACTTGTCTTGCCACCTAGTTTATCGAGAGTTCATCTAGTGTTTTCTATTTTCATGCTCCGAATATACTATAGGGATCTGTCAAATGTATTAGACTTTAGCATGGTGCAGTTGGACAAGGATTTCACTTATGATGTGGAGCCGGTGGCCCATTTGGACTTGTAGGTTTGAAAGTTGAGGTCAAAGATATAGCATCGGTGAAGGTAAATAAGAGAGGTCCGCCGGTCGAGAAGGATAGTTGGGGGTCGAGTGGGAGATGTGGAACAGATATCCTCACCTTTTTGATACCCAGGTATGATCCTAGACTCGTTCGAGGACGAATGTTTTTTAAGAGGACCAGTTGTTTTATGTATTTTAGCTCCGTTTTTCTTATTTGATTCTCCTTGTATGTGTATTTATTGTTATTTGACTTGCGGGGATGGTTGGTTTTGTTTTAGGAAGGTTTTGGGTCGAATTGGAATACTTAGTTCCTAGTTTAGAAGCTTAAGTTGGAAGTATTGATCAAATTTGACTTCTATGTACTTGCCCTCGAATAGGATTTTTGATAGTTATGTTAGGTCCGGATGGTAATTTTGGACTTAGGCGTATGTCCGAATTTGGATTTGGAGGTTCTTAGGTCAATTTGGTTCTATATGGCAAAAGTTGGCAATTTGAATGTTTGGGAAGTTCATCTATTTGACCTATAGTTGACCAAGTGGTTATTGATATCCATTTGAAATTTCGAGCCTTGGAGTAGGTTCATATGGTGATTTATGACTTGTGTGTAAAATTTGAGGTCATTCTGAGTTGTTTAAATATGTTCGGCGTAAGTTTGGAATTCAAAAATTTGGATTAGTTCATTTAGTTTCAATTATTGACGCAGTTATTAATGTCAACTGGCTTTGGATTTATATTATTCCCGTTAATTCTGCTATTATGTTCCAGTTTTGTTATGTTCGGGTTGCGTAGCAAGTGAGTTAGGCGCCATCATGGCTATTTGATCGTTTTGGGTTTTTCACATGTCATATCTCGTTCCCCTTCTCTCCTTACACCATTATCATCCCGAATTTTCTAACTATTGAGTATTTTCATTCTTCTCTTTATGATACCATGAAAGTATGCAGTATATTTATTATCATTCTTTAACCAATTTGCCTTGTTTTTCTGTCACAAAACTGCATCCTGAATCTTTGGTAATACTTGACTCTAATCTTCTTAAGTTTTGACCTCTTTGCCATTGAAGTCAGGAGAATTTCTTCCTCAAGACTAGCTATTTCTTTTCCCAATTTGTTTGGTTCCTCTTAGATGTCCTCAAAAGATTTCTTGGACCAACAACTAAGTTTATGGCATACCCTTTTTAATTTCTGATGAACTTCGGATTGCCTATGAAAGGATCTTGTCACACTTCTTGGACCACTGATATGGAATCTACGTGCTCCACCCAGAAATCGAAGAACTTGAAATATTTAGGCCTTTCAACATCTGTGGTTCTCATGTCTATCAATAATGGTGCATGATCCGAGTAGACTCTTGCCAAGTAAGTGGCAGAGGTCTCATTTAGTGCATCTTCCCAGTCTGGATCATAGAGTAATCGGTCAAGTCTTTTTCGAATTGTTCTGGTTGTTCCCCTTTTGTCACACCAAGTGAATTTTGCACTATAGTAACCTGCATCATGTAATCTACAATCACCTATGCAATTTATGAACTTAGGATGACACTGAAATCACCTACAACAACTCATGGTCCCTGTGTATTATTGCTCCAGTGTCTCAATTCATCCCGTAATAATTTTCTCTCCCATATAGTATACTTAGCGCACACTACTGTCAAATGTAATGGTGTAGCTATCATCTCAAAGGTTACTTGGCAAATCACATGTTGCTTCGAATCCTCCAAAATATTTATTGATGTGTTTAATATCTATAAAAGCCATATTTTGTTGTTTCAATTGGAAAAACAATTCTACATAAGTTGTAACCTATATCTGCTAATTTTAGTAAACCTACCCATTGGTTCTTGTAATGCTATAAAAGGTAATTTGTGTTATAGTTGTAAGGTTTTCAACCTTTCAGAGGCTTGTTGGGTTTTCATGCCCTAATGATCCATGATAGTGCGTTAATTATTAAAATATTAGGGTTTAAGTCATTTTTGTTGCACCTTGGAGCTCTTGTTAATGTTCTTTTTACACCACTTGAGCTGTGATGGCTTCTGGGTGGGAGGTTATTGGATTGTGTTATTCTGGCCTTCACTCTAGTCACTGAACCTTCTTCATTGCAAAATCCAGTATTCTCCGAGGTCTTCTTACGTTCTCATCATTAGACCTGACTTCTCCCTCTTCCTAAAAAAGATTGATCATATATGTATCTTGTGTCTCTGGTACTTTCTCTAGGTCCAAGTCCTGAGAACCTCGATTGACTTTCGGATGGGATAGTGGCAACCCTGTATTCAGAGTTGGATGCTTTTCGGGGATTTGTTTATGTACCTTAAGTGTGACTCTTGTGTTTAGACCAATATCCCATTTTTCCCTTAGACCTCCACTAGTCTTAGGTTTAGAGTGGGGAATTGAACATATCCTTCTATTTCCGAATTGGTTTCCCATTTTGATAATTTTCAGGATGGGGGATTTCAGATTGGAATCTCTTCCTCCTGGTGGAGTTTCCTTGCTTGGTTCCCTCTCACAGTAATCGGTTCCTTATATGTATCAAGAGCATATTCTTTAAGGTGATCAAGCACGTTAATCGTAGCTTTTCTTCTAGGCTTTTTCACCTTCATAGTGGCTCCTGTCTTATTCTTGTTCTTGTTGTTTTTTTTATCTTCCTTACCCTGGATTGTCCATCTTCTCGTTGAGTTTCCACCAGTATCTGTCTGTCCTCTATACCTTTTTCCAATTCTATTGGATCCTGACGATCTGCAATATCCATTGTGCTCACCTCCATTCCCGGCTCCACCCTCGTAGTGACATTAGATTTTGTAGCAGTTGAGTTGGGTTTCTGAGCCACTTCTTTTGTTATATCTCCAATCTTTATGTTACCGTTAGTTTTCATCCTATTATCTTTGGAGTTCTTTGCTTCACTCCGTGATCTATTTATGGTCTGAAGTAATCTTCAAGGCAAAGGTATTTGAGATTTCACAAGGAGGTGATCTCGTATAATTTCACCATGATCAGTGAAGACCATTGTATTTATGTGAAGAAATCCAATGGGATGTTTGTAATTCTTTCTCTTTATGTGGATGATATTTTATTGGCCAGAAATAATTTGGAGTATTAAAAAACTATCAAGTCATGGCTTTCAAAGTCATTTGACATGAAAGATATGGATGAAGCAAACTATATCCTTGGATTTAAGATCCAAAGAAACCATTCCAAAAAGTTATTGAGTCTATCTCAAGAAACTTATATGAATAAAATTTTGGAGCGTTTTCGAATGAATAGTTGCAAATCCATGGAGACTCCTATAGTGGGAGGTAAAACTTTAAGTGAAATGTGTCCCAAGACTGAAATGTAAAGGAAGACATGTCTCGAATTCCGTATTCAAGTGCAGTCGGGAGCTTGATATACGCTATGATGTGTTCTCGCCCAGGAATTTGTTATGACGTACGTCCGGTTAGCAGGTATCAATCCAATCCTGGAAGAGATCATTGGAAAGCTGTAAAGAGAATTTTCAAATACTTGAAAGGAACTGCATATTATTCACTATGTTATAGTGGAAATGATTTATACTTGAGAGGATATACAGATGCTGATTGGGCTGGTGACCGGAATGATAGAAAATCAACATCCAGTTATGCTTTCTTACTTAATGGAGGTGCTATTTCATGGAAAAGTAAGAAACAAACTTGTACAGCCCTTTCCACGATGGAAGCTGAGTTCGTGGCTTGTGCTTCTGTAGTACAAGAAGCTGTTTGGTTGAAGAGATTATTTGAGCATTTGGATATTACAAAGAACTCTCAGGGTCCCATGACTCTATATTATGATAGTCAAGCGGCTATTGCATACACAAAAGATCCTAAGTATCACAACAAGACCAAACACATTGACATCCAGTATAACTTTTTGAGAGACATGGTAGCAAGTGGAGAGATAAATTTACAATACATTCCTATGCGAAGCATGATAGCTGATCCTTTTACAAAGGCGAATCTTGAGACCTATTTGAGAAATATGTAATGGCTCTAGGTTTGCGAAGGATATGAATATATAATTATGTATTGTAAAATTACTTGATTATTATAATATGCCCATCAATATTTGACTTTTGAATTTATGTTCATATCTAGTATGCATGTGATTTTTTGTTTATAAAGAGTGTGTCGAACAAGTCGCGAGATTGACTTTCTCATACGAGCGATCGCCTCTTATGTTAAGAATCATGAAGAGATGAGACCTTATAGATACTTGGATAATGCAAGGTTATATTTACTTATTAAGGTCGGTTTTGAAAACTAGTCAGGCTTACGAATTTTAATATTCGATTATGACCTGTTTTGTAAGCCAGCTGCGAGTTACTCCAAAATGTTGGATTTGAGGATTATTGAAGAGAGAAACTCGGGTTAGACACTTGGAGGTGTCTAGACCAAGATTTGTATGGTGTTGAATGATTAAAAGAATAAGACACACTCGTCAATATAAGGTGAGAACGTCGTAACACGTGTTTCATACAACGCGTGTTATCGACCATAGGATAATGGAAGAATGAATCCCTGCTTCTTTATTGTGTGAGATCCCAAAGAAGTTATATCAACTTTTATTGGAATATCCTTTGACCTTTTACTATCTCTTGAAGTGCCAATCAGTGTTGCTACATTAGCATGTCGCTAATAACCATGAGTGATTCGGCAACGCAGTGCATGTCTAGGAAAGCAGTTGATTTGGAATGGAAAGATTCGAGTAGAAAGGGAAGACAACTAAAAATTTAGTAATTTAACTTGTATTCATAGGTCGACCATTACGCTTACCATGAGGGTATCAAATGTAATTGTGAATATAAAGTTAAATATGAACTCGAGTTAACCTCATTCGAGGATGAGAGATCGGATAACTAGCCATTGGAGTAGCGGGTAATGGCTGGAGTACAGCGAGTAATAAGATCCTCATGTTAGTAGTGAATCCTTTCCGAATGTGATCGGCTTTCTACATAGAGCTTTAGAATAACCTTAATAGGTTTGAAATATTTTATAGCTCTTGATGCTCGCAAATCGCACGAATTATTAGTCCGTAGGAATAATGTGTGTTATTGGCATGATATTGGTTTGGGTACAGCCCACCATGAGCGAAGTGGGAGATGTTGTATTTATTTTCAATTTGGGTCGCGGGTCACTCCATGTGGGCTGGCCCGACCCATTTATGAATAGATAAGATTAAATAACCTCTTATGAGAAGTTGCTCCGCACGTTGAATTTGTGGGAGTATATTCTGCACGGTTATTTTTTTGGGGTGGGAACAGTTCTTCTTCAGAACTGCTTTCTTCCTTAACCCTGAATAAAAGGGAACATACGTACTTTTCAGAGATATAACAAGAAGAAGAAAGATACAGAGAACTTATCTCCTTTTCTTCTCACAAGAAATACACAGAGGACACTTAATTTGTGAAATTAAAAATTCTATCTTCTGTCTTCTCCTTGTCGCTGCCACTGGTGAGTCAAGAACTATCTTTAAGCATTTAAACAGACTAAAACGCAAATAGTGTTATAAGAAATAGAACGGAAAGAGTACTAACTAAATTTGATTTCAAATTTTCCTATATATTTGTGCAGAAATGCAGATGGCAGAAGGAAAATACTGTTGGAAGAAAAATCACAAGTGGCACGGGCCTTGCCACTATTCTTACAAATGTAGCCACCACCGCAAGCACTATTTTGGAGCTGAATATGGAGTTTGTAAGAAATACCAATGGGGACATAAACATCATCACTGGGAAAAATATGCTTGTTATTGCTACTCTCCCTGTCATTAATCATAGTTTCAACGATTGGCTTGGACTGCTAAATATATTATAAATAAGAAAGCTGACTTTTTATGAATGCAGAGTACTAATTACTGCATCAAGAAACAGTTGGATGGTGTGATTTTGTTATGTGTTTGTGCGTGTGACAATGTAATCATAATAAGTATGTTGCTGTGAAGTTAACATCAAGCTTGCTGTGAAGTTACATATTATCACAAGTCAACCTAGCCTAATTATATAAAAATTCTTTGCAATGTTAGTACACAGAGCATAAAATTTTATTGGTTTATATGCAATGGACGATGTGAACCTAGTTTAGGAATTTGAATAGATATGTGGGAGGACAAGCCTACGACACATATAGCAAGAAATCTCTTATTATTTGCGCAAAAAGGAAATGTTAATTTATCAAGGTTAAGCGACAGATACATATTAAGTAATCATGATTAAATGATAAACCTTAGGTAATTAAAAGGTATATGTTCATCGTACGTCTCTTATATGTCAAGGTTCTCTATCATGATCCAAAATTCATTCGTAGGCGTCGTAGGTGTCGTGATAGCATCTAGTCACTAAGACTAGGTAAGCCAACTACTTACAACAACTAAGCCAGTTTAACAATAATATTTTAAAACAGAATTTAATATAAAAATCAAAATAAAGGTAAAACAAGCCTACACGACAATAATCACAATAACCTCCCATGATTAGATAATACAGAGTCACGAACTCTAGCTGAATACATAGAAAGATCTCAAAAAAATCGAAGTATAATATTGTTCGAATAACAAACTCACAGTACAATAAAAATGGAAAGGACTCCAAGGGACTGCGACGACCAAGCAGCTCTACCTTGAATCCTCGCAATCAAGAGGCTAACTCTGCTTGAGTCAGATATCTCCAATACCTGGATCTGCACAAAAATATGCAGAAGTGTAGTATGAGTGCACTACAGTCAGTACCCAGTAAGTATCAAGATTAACCTCGGTAGAGTAGTGACGAGATACAAGTCAAGACACCTACTAGTCATAATAACCTGTGCAGTAAATAAGTATAAAGCTAACAATGGAAGCAATAAGCAGTAAATGACAACAAGGAATAAACATGCAATATAACCATAAAGTAATCTGGACACTGTTAGGTACTAGTGAAACCAATTAAGAAAACACAATGCTGACCAAATACTCAAACCGTTCTAACAGAAGTTTCAAAACATAATTACTCCGAGATACCCCATCTCATAAACACAAGTCACGAGTCTCAAACCACAAATCATATGCTCACGGCACCTTGTGCCCACATTATTAATCTCAACCGCACAAACAACTCGCGTGCCAATACCTTAATCCACCTGGCATGATCACGGGCTCAATACCAAAATCAGCCCGACATGGTCACAGGCTCACTATCACAATCCGCCTGGTGTGGTCACAAGCTCAATGGAAGCAGATAGTACAAGAATACATAGGCATGATCAATGAATCAAGTTTCATACTCCTGAACAGGTATAAGTGGCATGCTACGGTATATGCTTGTGCGAGTGTACTATCACAGTCCAAGTCAACAAGTAACATCAAAGATATCGAGCAGCTCATTGAAAGTAACAAAACAAGTCACGTAAGGTGCATGACATACAAAAGGAAAATCACACCATCAAACGAATATCATCAACATAATGCCCCCAGGCCAT